>LT934121.1:607491993-607575474 GCA_900231445.1 Triticum turgidum subsp. durum | reverse complement strand
CACACACACATGATAAAAAATTCCATATTTTTTAATACATTGTCAACATGTTTTTTACATATTTAACATTTTCAAATGCCTAATTAATATTTTCAAATAAAAAAAGATCGAATGCCCATAGTCCCCACTGGCTTGGCTTGATGCAAGTGCTCGCTTCATCTCGCATGAAGCGAGACGGGACCTCCTATATTGCGCCGTACGCGTCGGTAGCCACGGTAGCGTGCATCCTTTGTGCTCCCATAATAATGATATGGCCTCGGAACACTGAGGCCGAAAGGTCGAGCGTGAATCATATAGTAGATATGATCAACATAATGATGTTCACCATTGAAAGCTACTCCATTTCACGTGATGATCGGTTATGGTTTAGTTGATATGGATCACGTGATCACTTAGAGGATTAGAGGGACGTCTATCTAAGTAGGAGTTCTTAAGTAATATGATTAATTGAACTTAAATTTATCATGAACTTGGTACCTGATAGTATCTTGCTTGTCTATTTTGATTGTAGATAGATGGCCCGTGTTGTTGTTCTGTTGAATTTTAATGCGTTCCTTGAGAAAGCAAAGTTGAAAGATGATGGTAGCAATTACACGGACTGGGTCCGTAACTTGAGGATTATCCTCATTGCTGCACAGAAGAATTATGTCCTGAAAGCACCGCTAGGTGCCAAACCTGCTGCAGGAGCAACACCAGATGTTATAAACGTCTGGCAGAGCAAAGCTGATGACTACTCGATAGTTCAGTGTGCCATGCTTTACGGCTTAGAACCGGGACTTCAACAACGTTTTGAACGTCATGGAGCATATGAGATGTTTCAGGAGTTGAAGTTAATATTTCAAGCAAATGCCAGGATTGAGAGATATGAAGTCTCCAATAAGTTCTACAGCTGCAAGATGGAGGAGAATAGTTTTGTCAGTGAGCATATACTTAGAATGTCTTGGTATAACAATCACTTGATTCAACTGGGAGTTAATCTTCCAGATGATAGCGTCATTGACAGAATTCTTCAATCACTGCCACCAAGCTACAAGAGCTTCGTGATGAACTATAACATGCAAGGGATGGATAAGACGATTCCCGAGCTCTTCGCAATGCTAAAAGTTGCGGAGGTAGAAATCAAGAAGGAGCATCAAGTGTTGATGGTCAATAAGAGCACCAGTTTCAAGAAAAAGGGCAAAGGAAAGAAAAAGGGGAACTTCAAGAAAAACAGCAAGCAAGTTGCTGCTCAAGAGAAGAAACCCAAGTCTAGAACTAAGCCTAAGACTGAGTGCTTCTACTGCAAGCAGACTGGTCACTGGAAGCGGAACTGCCCCAAGTATTTGGCGTATAAGAAGGATGGCAAGGTGAACAAAGATATATGTGATATACATGTTATTGATGTGTACCTTACCAGAGCTCGCAGTAGAACCTGGGTATTTGATACTGGTTCTGTTGCTAATATTTGCAACTCAAAACAGGGACTATGGATTAAGCGAACACTGGCCAAGGACGAGGTGACGATGCGCGTGGGAAATGGTTCCAAAGTCGATGTGATCGCCGTCGGCACGCTACCTCTACATCTACCTTCCGGATTAGTATTAGACCTAAATAATTGTTATTTGGTGCCAGCATTGAGCATGAACATTATATCTGGATCTTGTTTGATGCGAGATGGTTATTCATTTAAATCAGAGAATAATGGTTGTTCTATTTATATGAGTAATATCTTTTATGGTCATGAACCCTTGAAGAGTGGTCTATTTTTGATGAATCTCGATAGTAGTGATACACATATTCATAATGTTGAAGCCAAAAGATGCAGAGTTGATAATGATAGTGCAACTTATTTATGGCACTGCCGTTTGGGTCATATTGGTGTAAAGTGCATGAAGAAACTCCATACTGATGGACTTTTGAAATCACTTGATTATGAATCACTTGGTACTTGCGAACCATGCCTCATGGGCAAGATGACTAAAACGCCGTTCCCCGGAACTATGGAGCGAGCAACTGATTTATTGGAGATCATACATACTGATGTATGTGGACCAATGAGTATTGAGGCTCGCGGCGGGTATCGTTATTTTCTCACCTTCACAGATGATTTAAGCAGATATGGGTATATCTACTTAATGAAACATAAGTCTGAAACATTTGAAAAGTTCAAAGAATTTCAAAGTGAAGTTGAAAATCATCATAACAAGAAAATAAAGTTTCTACGATCTAATCGTGGAGGAGAATATTTGAGTTACGAGTTTGGTCTACATTTGAAACAATGCGGAATAGTTTCGCAACTCACGCCACCCGAAACACCACAGGGTAATGGTGTGTCCGAACATCGTAATCATACTTTACTAGATATGGTGCGATCTATGATGTCTCTTACTGATTTACTGCTATCGTTTTGGGGTTATGCTTTAGAGACGGCCGCATTCACGTTAAATAGGACACCATCAAAATCCGTTGAGACGACGCCTTATGAACTGTGGTTTGGCAAGAAACCAAAGTTGTCGTTTCTTAAAGTTTGGGGCTGTGATGCTTATGTGAAAAGCTTCAACCTGATAAGCTCGAACCCAAATCGGAGAAATGTGTCTTCATAGGATACCCAAAGGAGACTGTTGGGTACACCTTCTATCACAGATCCGAAGGCAAGACATTCGTTGCTAAGAATGGATCCTTTCTAGAGAAGGAGTTTCTCTCGAAAGAAGTGAGTGGAAGGAAAGTAGAACTTGATGAGGTAACCGTACCTGCTCCCTTATTGGAAAGTAGTTCATCACAGAAACCGGTTCCTATGATCTCTATACCAATTAGTGAGGAAGTTAATGATGATGATCATGGAACTTCAGATCAAGTTGTTACTGAACCTCGTAGGTCAACCAGAGTAAGATCCGCACCAGAGTGGTACGGTAATCCTGTTCTGGAGGTTATGTTACTGGACCATGACGAACCTACGAACTATGAAGAAGCGATGGTGAGCCCAGATTCCGCGAAATGGCTTGAAGCCATGAAATCTGAGATGGGATCCATGTATGAGAACAAAGTATGGACTTTGGTTGACTTGCCCGATGATCGGCAAGCCATTGAGAATAAATGAATCTTCAAGAAGAAGACTGACGCTGACGGTAATGTTACTGTCTATAAAGCTCGACTTGTTGCGAAAGGTTTTCGACAAGTTCAAGGGATTGACTACGATGAGACTTTCTCACCCGTAGCGATGCTTAAGTCTGTCCGAATCATGTTAGCAATTGCCGCATTTTATGATTATGAAATTTGGCAAATGGATGTCAAAACTGCATTCTTGAATGGATTTCTGGAAGAAGAGTTGTATATGATGCAACCAGAAGGTTTTGTCGATCCAAAAGGAGCTAACAAAGTGTGCAAGCTCCAGCGATCCATTTATGGACTGGTGCAAGCCTCTCGGAGTTGGAATGAACGCTTTGATAGTGTAATCAAAGCATTTGGTTTTATACAGACTTTTGGAGAAGCCTGTATTTACAAGAAAGTGAGTGGGAGCTCTCTAGCATTTCTGATATTATATGTGGATGACATATTGTTGATTGGAAATGATATAGAATTTCTGGATAGCATAAAGGGATACTTGAATAAGAGTTTTTCAATGAAGGACCTTGGTGAAGCTGCTTATATATTGGGCATCAAGATCTATAGAGATAGATCAAGACGCTTAATTGGACTTTCACAAAGCACATACCTTGACAAAGTTTTGAAGAAGTTCAAAATGGATCAAGCAAAGAAATGGTTCTTGCCTGTGTTAAAAGGTGTGAAATTGAGTAAGACTCAATGCCCGACCATTGTAGAAGATAGAGAGAAGATGAAAGATGTTCCCTATGCTTTAGCCATAGGCTCTATCATGTATGCAATGTTGTGTACCAGACCTGATGTGTACCTTGCTATAAGTTTGGCAGGTGGTACCAAAGTAATCCAGGAGTGGATCACTGGACAGCGGTCAAGAATATTCTGAAATACCTGAAAAGGACTAAGGATATGTTTCTCGTTTATGGAGGTGACAAGGAGCTAGTTGTAAATGGTTACGTCGATGCAAGCTTTGACACTGATCCGGACGATTCTAAATCGCAAACCGGATACGTGTTTACATTGAACGGTGGAGCTGTCAGTTGGTGCAGTTCTAAACAAAGCGTTGTGGCGGGATCTACGTGTGAAGCGGAGTACATAGCTGCTTCAGAAGCAGCAAATGAAGGAGTCTGGATGAAGGAGTTCATATCCGATCTAGGTGTCATACCTAGTGCATCGGGTCCAATGAAAATCTTTTGTGACAATACTGGTGCAATTGCCATGGTGAAGGAATCCAGATTTCACAAGAGAACCAAGCACATCAAGAGACGCTTCAATTCATCCGGGATTTAGTCCAGGTGGGAGACATAGAAATTTGCAAGATACATACGGATCTGAATGTTGCAGACCCGTTGACTAAGCCTCTTCCACGAGCAAAACATGATCAGCACCAAGGCTCCATGGGTGTTAGAATCATTACTGTGTAATCTAGATTATTGACTCTAGTGCAAGTGGGAGACTATGCCCTAGAGGCAATAATAAAGTTATATTTATTTCCTTATATCATGATAAATGTTTATTATTCATGCTAGAATTGTATTAACCGGAAACATAATACTTGTGTGAATACATAGACAAACAGAGTGTCACTAGTATGCCTCTACTTGACTAGCTCATTGATCAAAGATGGTTATGTTTCCTAGCCATAGACATGAGTTGTCATTTGATTAACGGGATCACATCATTAGGAGAATGATGTGATTGACTTGACCCATTCCATTAGCTTAGCACTCGATCGTTTAGTATATTGCTATTGCTTTCTTCATGACTTATACATGTTCCTATGACTATGAGATTATGCAACTCCCGTTTACCGGAGGAACACTTTGTGTGCTACCAAACGTCACAAAGTAACTGGGTGATTATAAAGGTGCTCTACATGTGTCTTCAAAGGTACTTGTTTTGTTGGCGTATTTCGAGATTAGGATTTGTCACTCTGATTGTCGGAGAGGTATCTCTGGGCCCACTCGGTAATGCACATCACTTAAGCCTTGCAAGCATTGCAACTAATGAGTTAGTTTCGGGATGATGTATTACGGAACGAGTAAAGATACTTGCCGGTAACGAGATTGAACTAGGTATTGAGATACCGACGTTCGAATCTCGGGCAAGTAACATACCGATGACAAAGGGAACAACGCATGTTGTTATGCGGTTTGACCGATAAAGATCTTCGTAGAATATATGGGAGCCATATGAGCATCTAGGTTCGGCTATTGGTTATTGACCGGAGACGTGTCTCGTTCATGTCTACATTGTTCTCGAACCCGTAGGGTCCGCATGCTTAAAGTTCGATGACGGTTATATTATGAGTTTATGTGTTTTGATGTACCGAAGGTAGTTCGGAGTCCCGTATGAGATCGGGGACATGACGAGGACTCTCGAAATGGTCGAGACGTAAAGATCAATATATTGGACGACTATATTTGGACATCGGAAAGGTTCCGAGTGATTCGGGTATTTTTCGGAGTACCGGAGAGTTACGGGAATTCGCCGGGGAGTATATGGGCCTTATTGGGCTTTAGGGGAAAGAGAGAGGAGAGGCTGGGCGCCCCCCCCAAGGCCTAGTCCGAATTGGACTAGGGGGAGGGGCTGCGCCCCCTCCTTCCTTCTCTTCTCTCTCCCCTTTCCTTGACTCCTACTCCTACTACTTGGAAGGGGGGAATCCTACTCCGGTGTGAGTAGGACTCCTCCTTGGGCGCGCCATAGAGAGGGCCGGCCCTCCCCTACTCCACTCCTTTATATACGGGGGCAGGGGGCACGCCATGGACACAATAATTGATCATTGATCTTTTAGCCGTGTGCGGTGCCCCCCTCCACCATTGTCCACCTCGATAATATTGTAGCGGTGCTTAGGCAAAGCCCTGCGTCGGTAGAACATCATCATCGTCACCACGCCGTCGTGCTGACGAAACTCTCCCTCAACACTCGGCTGGATCGGAGTTCGAGGGGACGTCATCGGGCTGGACGTGTGCTTAACTCGGAGGTGTCGTGCGTTCGGTACTTGATCGGTCGGATCATGAAGACGTACGACTACATCAACCGCGTTGTGCTAACGCTTCCGCTTTCGGTCTACGAGGGTACGTGGACAACACTCTCCCCTCTCGTTGCTATGCATCACCATGATCTTGCGTGTGCGTAGGAAATTTTTTGAAATTACTATGTTCCCCAACATCACCAAGATCAATCTAGGAGATGCTAGCAACGAGAGAGAGGGAGTGCATCTTCATACCCTTGAAGATCGCTAAGCGGAAGCGTTACAAGAACACGGTTGATGTAGTCGTACTCGCGGCGATTCAAATCGCGAAAGATCCGATCCAAGCGCCGAAAGGATGGTGCCTCCGCGTTCTACACGCGTACAGCCCGGGGACGTCTCCTCCTTGATCCAGCAAGAGGGGATGAGAAGTTGAGGGAGAACTCCGGCAGCACGACGGCGTGGTGGTGATGGAGCTCGTGGTTCTCCGGCAGAGCTTCGCTAAGCACTACGGAGGAGGAAGAGCTGTAGGAAGGAGAGGAAGGGCAGCACCAGGGCGTGTCAGGTTCGGCTGCCCTCTCTCTCCCTCACTGTATATAGGGGGAAGGCGGGAGGAGGAGGCGCCATAGGGTTTCCCCTAGGGGGTCGGGGCGGCAGCTAAGGCAGATTGGTTCTCCCTAGGGAAACCCTAGGGAGACTTGCCCCACAAGCCAAGCCTGGTGGAGACTTGCCTCACAAGCCAGGTGGAGGCGCCCCACCTCCCCAAGCAATGTGGGAAAGGGTGTGGGGGCGCACAGCCCCTTAGTGGGCTGGTTTGCCCCTCCCCTTGGCCCATGAGGCCCTGCAACACTTGTCGGGGGCCCTGAAACACCTTTCGGTCATGTTGGCCATAGCCCGGTACCCCCGGAACACTTCCGGACTCCAATACCCTTCGTCCAATATATCGATCTTCACCTCCGGACCATTCCGGAGTTCCTCGTCACGTCCGGGATCTCATCCGGGACTTAAAAAACCTTCTGTAACCACATACTATTCCCATTACAACTCTAGCGTCACCGAAACTTAAGTGTGTAGACCCTACGGGTTCGGGAATCATGCAGACATGACCAAGACACCTCCCCGACTAATAACCAATAGCGGGATCTAGATACCCATATTGGCTCCCACATGTTCCACGATGATCTCATCGGATGAACCACGATGTCGGGGATTCAATCAATCCCGTACACAATTCCCTTTGTCCATCGGTATGTTACTTGCCCGAGATTCGATCGTCGGTATCCCTATACCTCGTTCAGTCTCGTTACCGACAAGTCTCTTTACTCGTTCCGTAATGCATGATCCCGTAACTAACTCCTTAGTCACATTGAGCTCATTATGATGATGCATTACCGAGTGGGCCCAGAGATACCTCTTTCTCATACGGAGTGACAAATCCTAGTCTCAATTCGTGCCAACCCAACATGCACTTTCGGAGATACCTGTAGTGCACCTTTATAGTCACCCAGTTACGTTATGACGTTTGATACGCCCAAAGCATTCCTACAGTATCCGGGAGTTGCACAATCTCATGGTCTAAGGAAATGATACTTGACATTAGAAAAGCTCTAGCAAACAAACTACACGATCTTGTGCTATGCTTAGGATTGGGTCTTGTCCATCACATCATTCTCCTAATGATGTGATCCCGTTATCAACGACATCCAATGTCCATGGTTAGGAAACCACAACCATCTATTGATCAACGAGCTAGTCAACTAGAGGCTCACTAGGGACATGTTGTGGTCTATGTATTCACACATGTATTACGGTTTCCGGTTAATACAATTATAGCATGAACAATAGACAATTATCATGAACAAGGAAATATAACAATAAATGTTTTATTATTGCCTCTAGGGCATATTTCCAACACTTATGCTTATAGACGTATGCCTTTTGGTTTATGCAATGCACCTGCTACCTTTCAAAGATGTATGACTACTATATTCTCTGATTTTCATGAAAAGATTGTTGAGGTTTTCATGGATGATTTTTTTGTTTATGGAACTTCCTTTGATGATTGCTTAAGCAACCTTGATAGAGTTTTGCAGAGATGTGAGCAAACTAATCTTGTCTTGAATTGGGAGAAGTGCCACTTTATGGTTAATGAAGGTATTGTCTTGGGTCATAAAATTTCTAAACGAGGTATTGAGGTGGACCAAGCTAAAGTTGAGACAATTGAGAAAATGCCATGTCCTAAAGATATCAAAGGTATTTGTAGTTTCCTTGGTCATGTTGGTTTCTAGAGGTTTATTAAAGACTTCTCTAAAATTTCTAGCACAAAAATATTGGATAAGATGATTCATGGTGTTTGCTTCTTGGACCCTAGCTTGGCCACAAACTAGAAGATCATCAGCAAAACATGAGAGAGTGGATAGGGGGACAGTTTGGTCCAAGAGAAATACCTGACAAGTGATTGGATGTCATAGCTTCCTGCAGGGATAAAGATATCTCATTAATGGCCAAGACAAAGAGATATGGCGAAAGAGGACAACATTGTCTTATACCTCTGGTGCCTCTAAAACTAGCATAAGATTGTCCATTAATGATAACAAAGAAAACAAGTAGCTATGCAGGCATAAATAAGATTAATAAAATGTCCATGCAACCCTTTATGAGTCAAAGCAGAAACGATAAAATTTCACTAAAGACGATCAAAAGCTTTGGCAAGATCTATGTTGAGCATAAAGGCTGTATTTTTCCAAGATTTAAGAGCAAAAGAATGGGTGATCTCTTGGGCAATAATTACATTATTGCTAATTCTCCTTCCTTCGATGAAGGCTTGCTAAGAAGGATGAATTTAGCCAGGAAGGTGTGGTTTATGCCTACTAGCCAAAGACTTAGCAATGATCTGCAATATTACAAAGACTAATACACCTAAAGTCGGCAGGAACATTGTACACAAGCTTTTCTAGGAATCAGAGCAATGTTTGTATTATTTATATTGTTGGGCATAGCCCCTGATTCATAGAATTGCCTTACCATATTAGTTACATCATCTATTATCCAATCCCAAGTAGCCAAATAGAAAGCCACATTGAACCCATCTGGTCGAGGAAATGCATTTGCCCTCATTTCCTTCAAGATGCACCAAAATTCTTGCTTGTGTGCTATACTGTTCGTGTAGTCTCTTGATTAGTCTCTATTGTAGTTCCAGCGTATGGCCTTCCACAATCTGCATTGTTGGTCCAACATTTATCCTTAAAATAGTCAACAAATGTGTGGGAGTCAAACTCCCGACCTCATGTTGTCTTGTAGCATTGCTAGCCACTCAAGCTGGCTATCGTGGGTGACTAATCCGTATCACTAAAGTTGAAGTACCAAGTACATCGGCAGATTTCTTTTTTTTGTTTTCAGGTTTCTCAACATTTCTCGGAAAAAATGCCGACAAATTTTCTTAAAAAATGCGAATAATTTTTTAAAATCATGAACTAAAATTGAATTATGAACATTTTTTTGAACTATGAACAGATTGTTGAAAAGCGAATTTAAAATACTCACTAAACATTTTCTAAGTATATGGTGAACATTATTCAAATACACACTGAACATTTTTTTAAAATATGGTGAACTTTTTTCAAATGCATGTTGAACAATTTTCTGTACACAATGAACATTTTTTATACACAGTGATCATTTTATCTATGTTCGTTGACATTTTTTAAACATGGCAAACTTTTTTGAAACTTTAATATTTTTTTGAAATAATGAACAATATTTGGAATTTCGATTCAAAAAAAAATAAACAACAAATTCAAATTCAGCACATTTTTAAAATTTTCAAAATTTTATGAAAAAACATAAACATAAGAAATAAAAGTAAAAAATAAGTAGATAAATTTAAAAGAATAAATTAAAAAGGTAGAAAACCGGGAAAACCATGCAAATAAAAAAACAGTTTCAGGAAACCTTCTAGAATGCTCAAAACCGGCTACTCGCTCAAAGAGGGCCGGCCCGTGTCGCGTCCCTCGATCGCGGCAGACAACAGCTGACGGGAAGAGCGGGCTGGGCTGGACCACGAGCGTGGGAGACAACAGCCTTTTTTTTCATTTTCTGCTTTTACTTTGATTTTACTTTTTACATTTGTTTACACTTTAAAATATTTAAAACATATATATTACAAAAGGCACTCTTGAAAAACATTTTAGAAATGTTGAACAAATATTTGAAAAAATATTGGTCATGTATATAAAAATGTTGGAAAAGTATTTGAAAAAATTTGGGCAAGTATTTGAAATTTTTGAACAAGTATTTGGAAAATATTGATCAAGTATTTTTTATATGTTGATCATGTATAAAAAAATGTTGAAAAAATATTTTAAAATGTTTGAACTATTTGAAAATTAAAGGATAAAACCAATCAAAGAACAAAAAGGAAAAACAAACCAAAAGCAAAAAAGGAGAAAACCTATCAAAGAACAAAAGGAAAAACAGAAAAATAAACGTGAAAACCATGGGAAAACCGGCGTCCTGTGCCTCAAGTACATGTCGCGCCAACAACTTATTGCATGCGAGACACGGGCGAAGTGGCTTGCGTAGCCAGCCCTCTCCTAGTAGACCAGAGATCGATCCCCGCTTCTCCCATTTTGTGGATTCGCTCAGTGGCAATAGAATAGGGCCGGTCCATTTGCAGTTCAACTTAAATAAAGTTGCATAGAGACACAATACCATTGTTGTACTGTAGCAAAACGGTGTTGTACCGTCCGGTTGATAGTAACATCATTGTCTTTTGCTGGGGTTTTATTGAAAAAATTATGAAAATATGAAATAATATGTTGAACATTGTTGAATACACATGGAACATTTTTGCAATATATGTTGAGCAATTTATAAATAAAATGAAATTTTTATAATTTAAGGCTGAAAAATTCTTATACAAAATATACATTTTAATAAACAACGGAAGTTTTCATAATATAAGGTGAAAAATTTCTTAATACAAGTGAAAATTTTTGTAATACATGGTGAACTTTTTATGTAATATGAAAAAGGAGAAGAAAACAAAAAAAGTAACGGAAGCAAAAAAATGCTCAAAGAAAAAAGGAACCAGAGCAGAAATTAAAAGAAACTAGAACAAAACTAATGAAAAAAGATAAAAAGTGAAAAAAAAGAAAAAAAAAGAAACGCAATAAACAGCGAAGGAAAGAGCAACTAAAAAAACCATCACGCAAATCCATATGTGGGCCAGTCTAACTGGAGGCTCGCTTGAGCGAAGCCATGACTATTTGTTGCCCTCGGACGGCACATAGGATTTTGCCACCTGAGTGGTCGTTTCGCATGAATATGGGCCTGCCCATCTAGGTATGTTTAGATACTCCCTTAATCCATCTTTGTGAAAGTTCTAGAACGTTCCTAAACAAGATTTTTTTTTAATATTTTCTTCTCAGGTTGTTTTCCAGTTTTACGGATTTGTTTTTCGTTTTTCTCAAATTTCATAAAAAGAAAAAAAATCGAACCGGCATTTTCAAATTCAGAACATTTGTTGAAAAATGGGAACATTTTCTTAAATTCTTGAACATTTGTTGTAAAATGGGAAGATTTTTCAAATTCATGAACATCGTTTCAATTCCAGGAACATTTTCAAATTAGTGAGCTTTTTTTAAATCCATGAACGTTTTTTCAATTTCGTGAACATTTGTTTTGAAAGTTTAGAACTTTCTTGAAATTTAAATTATCTTTTCTAATTAGGAAACTTTTTCAATTCCGTGAATATTCTTGTGATACTTTTGATTTTTTTTCAATTGGTGAACATTATTTGAAGTCCGAGAAGAATTTTCAAAATCGTGATATTTTGGGATTTGTGACCATTTTTTGAAAATTGGGGACATTTTCAAACTCCGGGGGTATTTTCCCAATTCATAAAAAGTTGAAATACAGGAACTTCTTTGAAATGTGTGAATCTTTCTTGAAATTTGGACCTTTTTTATCCCAAACATTTTTTAATTGAATCAGAAAAGATAAATAGGAGACCATAGTAGTTGGGATGACATGTGTTGATGGGTTGGCCAGTCCTATTCAACCTTATCCTTTTTATTTGAGAAATTATTCAACCTTATCCTAATCCAGGAATTCTTCTGTTATACTAGAATGATCCAGAATGTTGAATTCAAGGCCCATTTTCTGCTGTTGACATCATTGGCTGGTTTGAGGGTTGTTATTTTGGTATTGATTTGTTGGTCTGTGTTCCAAAATGCACCTCATGTTGCTCCTTTCTTAATGCTTGGGGATGTTATGCCTCACCTACGAACAAAGGCAAGGCCACCTCCATGGATTAGCACCACAATATTAAGTGATATGCGAATGCCGGAGACTCCACCTATAGAAAAGTTTGTCAGCTCCAGTGAGGTTCAGCTGGTGTTGCTATTTTCTAACAGTTGGCCAAGCAACAAAGGCGGTGCAGTTAAAGCTCATAGTCGTTTTTTGGAGACACTGATAACTAATAGTAGTATGCAAGGTCCTTCAGCTGCTGTGACTCAAGGTACCCCATTCTTTCTCACTTCATTCCATATATTTTTCTAGTTACTCTGCTACCTACCATGCATATTTTCTAGTCTGACACCATGTCCTTTTGGAATTAGGGCTGAATGGATATAGCAGTTCTAGAAGACAAAAATCTTCCGAAAATGTTGTTTCATATTGGTCATCATGTTCCAGCAGCACAAGAACAAAATGAAGATACAACTTTAGAAGAAGTGCCTACTCTGCACTCTAACGTACCCAGTTCCATGGCCGATTCATCTCGTCAAGCTTCACAATCTCAGAATATTAACTTGGTTCCTATACTGCATTATGCATAGAAACCGAAAGCACCTGCTTGATTTGCCACCATGGTCAGACTATCAAAGCCAGAAATCTTAATCCTAACCTTCACGTTGATCTCATTCAAGGGCCAAAACATGCATAAAAACTCTGCAGAATTCTCAACAAATAGCTACTGTTGTTCAACAACAGAACTTTGTGCACATAACCATCTACCTCTAGCCCATTTGCTACCTAAGAAATTGCTTGCTGACATATCTCAAGATCCACAACTCTTGTGCATGTTTCAACAACAGTATCTGCTATCACAACTATAGTTGCAATCACAGCCGCCAGTGATACGCCAGCTTCAGCCACATCTCTCAATGTTGGAAAAGATGATATTGCTTCAGTAGCAGCAATCGCTCTTGCTGCAACGACGGCTACAACTTGAGCGGCAGCACGTCATCAAACACCACCTACCTCCCCACGTCGCACCGCATGGACATTCCAACCACCTACTTCATTGGCAGATAGTGATTCTATGAATCTTGCTATCATGGGTGATTAATCTGTAGCACTAAAGTTGAAGGGGAGCCTTGGCGCAGCGCTAAAGCTGTTGCCTTGTGACCATGAGGTCACAGGTTCGAGTTCTGGAAACAGACTCTTGCAGGAATGTAGGGAAAGGCTGCGTACAATAGACCCAAAGTGGTCGGAAGCTTCCCTGGACCCTGCGCAAGCGGGAGCTATGTGCACCGTGCAGCCCTTTTTAATAAAGTTGAAGTACCAAGTACAGCGGCAGATTTGTTTCTTTGTTTTCAACCTTTTCAAGATTTATTGGGGAAAATGTCAACAAGTTTTCATAAAAAATAAGGATAATTTTTTTAAATCATGAACAAATTTTGAATTCCAAACAATTTGATCGAACTATCAGCACATTTTTGAAAAGTGGATATTTTTCAAATGCACGCTGAAGCTTTAAAAAAATTGTGGTGAACTTTTTTCAAATGCACGCTGAAAAAAAATTCTGTACACGGCGAACATTTTTTATACATAGTGTTCATTTTATCAATGTTCAATGACGTTGTCTCATCAAGGCACACTTTTTTTTGAAATGCCAATCTTTTTTAAATAATGAACTAAATTTGGAATTTTGATTTTTAAATTTGAATATATTTTCTAAAAATTATGAAAATTATGAAAAAAAAGAAAAAGGAAAAAGAAAAAAGGAATTAAAAATGTAAAAACCAGGAAAACCATGAAAACAAAACAAGTAACCAGGTTGAGGGAACCTTCTAGAAGGCTCAAAACAGGCTGCTCACTCAAAGAGGGCCGGCGCATATCATGTCTCTCGATCGCTTCGGTCCAGCGAAGCTGCCACACGGGCGGCAAGAGAGGTTCTGAAAAAAACAGGCAGCAAAAGAGTATCGGGCACGCCTATATCTCGCCTTCAGCCAGTCTGGCTTCGGCCTCACTGAAGGGGTGAGGGAACTGGGCCAGACCACGAACACGAGAGACAATAGTCTCTCTTTACTGTTTTTTTACGTTTTCTGTTTTCTATTTTGTTTTATTTTTGTAAATTGGTAATATATATATATATATATATATATATATATTACAATTATTAAGTATCTAAAAATATTTGAAAAATGTTGAAAAATTACTTAAACAAATGTTAAACAAATATTTAAAAAATATGGGGAAATATTGATCATGTATATAAAAAAGTAGTTAAAGTATTTGAAAAAGTTGAACAATTATTTATAAAATATTGACCATGTGTATAAAAATCTTGAACAATTATTCGAAAAAATGTTAAAATTATTTTCGAAAATGGTAATCATGTACATAAAAAATGTTGAACGAGTATTTGCAAAAATCTAAACACGTATTTGAAAAAAAAGTGCTGAATATTTAATCATGTACATAAAAATGTTGAACACATATTTAAAAAATAATGATCATGTGTATAAGAATGTAGAATGAAAATAAAAAATAAACAAAGAAACCTTAAAAAATGAAAATCGAAATGTACCCAATTAAACGGAAGGAAAAAAACTGAAGAAACAAATGGAAAAACCGGGAGAAGAAAAAAACAAAAGAAAATGAGAATAAACGAAGAAAACACGTCTCTTTTTCTCTATAAGTAGGGTGCGCCCTATTATTCAACACGAAACGGAGAAAATGAAAACAAATGTGACAAAAAAGGGAGAAAAAATGAAAGTCAAAGAAAAAATAGAGAAGAGAAAATAAAATCAGACAAAAAACAAAGAAAACCCCGTCAAACAAAAAAAGAAAAGAAAGAAAAATAAACGTGAAAACCATTGAAAAACCGTCGTCGTGTCCCTCAAGATGAAAAGCCAGTTAGAAAATGAATTCCTATTTGGATCGCATGGTAGAATACCACGAAGAGAAAGTGTATCGCCGGTGCCGCACTCGGGCCCAGCAGCCGGAGTAATTAAATTAGTTTCCTTATAATTAAAGAGTTCTTTAGTACATAAAGGAGCGAATATTCATTCCAAGACCGGGCTCATCTGCACCCGGTCAAGCAATAATTCATAAAAGAAATTGAAAAAATCCAAAAATATCCATTTTTTGTGCACGGTAGATAATTTGATGCGCGAGGTGCGCTCCAAATTTCAGAGCATTTGGACATTTGAGTAGCTCTCAGCAAAAAAGACAAATTGAATCAGAACAGTGTACGAACAATACACTATTTAACAAACCTTAATTTTTTTTGTCGAGAACTACTCAGACCGGACATCACGCACCAAATTATCTACCGTGCCAAAATAATTTGGATTTTTCTGAATTTTTCTAGCATTTATTTTAAATTTTTTATTCAGCGCGGGTGCAGATGCTCCTGGAAGCCAAAACGCCTCACTCATAAAGGAGTATTATCTCTTTTTTTAACAAGATAAAGGAGTATTACTATCATTAGCTAGTTTGTTTAGGTACATGAGTTTGATTATTGTTTTTTTTTGAGGGTCAAGCAAAGCTTGTATATTACTGGTGTCTAGGCAAATCACCTAGGACACGTTCAGCCACACTGGCTGGTACATCGGACTCCCACTGCAAGGAGTGGTTTACATCACATAACCGACCAAGTTTAGCGAGTGCATCTGCTACAGAATTCGCCTGTCGTTTACATAACATAATTTCATGATGGGAGAACCATAACTTGAGCTATAGCTTGGTGTCTTCAATGATCGCAAAATAAGCAGAGGAGTCTACTGTCCGCACATCCATGGCTTCCGCAAGGAGCTGGGAATCGGTCTCAAAAGTAACCCGCAGCATCCCCATATCCGAAGCAAATGAAACGGCTTCCGCCATGGCATAAACCTCAGCAGCAAAGGCGTCAGCTGTGTACTCCTTCCGGCCAGCTCTTGCAGCAAGGACAGTTCCGGCCGCGTCTCTCGCCACCACACCCCAGCCCGCATGTGTCTCACCCGGCCGGTGCGATCCATCGAGGTTGACTTTGATCTTGTCACTCGGAGGGGCCTTCCATGGTGTTCCGTTTGTGGTGACCACCTGTTTTGCATAGATTTGGTGGTACTCTAGAGCGCAGCACCTCGCCCGCCTTGCCACATCCGCAGCTGTGTCCGCTAACTCCCCTTCTCGCAATTTATTACAGTTGCTCCACCAAAACCACCAGAAAGTCAGGATCAAGATGCGTTTTTCCTCAGCTAGTCCCCAAAGAAAGTCCAACATTACATGCACAGACGTGATCCCCTCCAACTGCATTCTTTCAGGTTCCAAAAAGAGATCCCTCCAAACATCCTTCACAACCTTGCAGGTTGGGCAAGATCTCTCCTACGTGATCAATGTTGCCGGATTATTTCATTACTAGGTATAGTCCTAATTAGGTTGGAGAGAGAGCGCCACTGAAGTAACTCTTGCGTCTGTGCTTGTCCCAGACTGCTTCCGGCGCGTGAAGGACGAAGAGTCCTCTTCAGGCACGTGAAGGCCGAAGAGTGGCTCTTCGGCCCAGCCCGCCTAGTCTTCGTTCCGAAGAAAACCGGAAAAGCCTCTTCAGCCTACAGAAAACCGATGATTGTATCTTCAGCCTAAGCGAGACCGAAGAGTTCCTCTTCAGCCTACATGAGGTCGACGGGGTCATATTTTTGAAGTTTACGAATTATGTCATATATTATTGAAAATTGTTATAATAATAATAATATTTTTTCAAAAAAACTCAAGAAAGTGTACCTCATAAAAACGTATTTCTTGTGATTGGAATGTATTTTCTTAAATCGCCCATAAGAAACATATTTTCAATTTTAGGCCATTTTCCCATTTTTCTTCTCTTTTTTTTTGTTTTCCTATTATTTATATTTTCCCCTTTTTCAAATTTCATAAAAATAAAAGGATAAAAAATTACACAAATATTCTCAAATTCGTGAAAATTTGGTGAAAAGTGGGAACTATTTCGAATTCCTGAACATTGTTTGAAATATGGTAAAGATTTTTGAAATCGGGAACATTTTCTAAATTAGGAACTTTTTAGAAATCCAAGCATTGTTTTTCAAATTCATGAACATTTTCCTAAACTATTACAAAATTCTTGAAATTTAAGTTATTCTTTCAAATTTGAAAACTTTTTTCACGAGAATAATCCACATTATTTGAAGTCCGAGAACATTTTGAAGATTCATTTTTTCTGAAATTTGTGAACATTTTTTGAAATTCGGGAACATTTTTCAAACTTGTGATTATTTTTTGAACTCTGGAAATAATTTTCAAATTTGTAAACATTTTTACAAATATAGGAATCTTTTTCAAAATTATGAACCTTTCTTGATTTAATTTTTTTTCCTTGAACATTTTTAATGAATTACAAAAAGAAAATTAAACAAAAAGGAAAACAGGAGTGCAGCGCCCCCAGTGGGATTCTGCCACCGGAGTGGTCGTCGCACGCGGATATGGGCTTGCCAACCAGGTATGTTTAGCTACTCCCTTAATCCATCTTTGTGAAGGTTCTAGAACGTTCCCAAACCGGATTTTTTTTATTTTCTTCTCAGTTTTTTTTGGTTTCCGTCTTTGTTTTTCATTTTTCTCAAATTTCGTACAAATAAAAAAAATTAAACTGACATTTTCAAATCCAAACATTTGCTGAAAAATGGGAACATTTTTTAAAATTCTTGAACATTTGTTGCAAAATGGGAAGATTTTTTCAAATTCATGAAAATCATATGAACTCCAGGAACGTTTTAAAATCAGTGAGCTTTTTTTAAATCCAGGACCATTTTTTCAATTTTGTGAACTTTTTTTAAAAGTTAAGAACTTTCTCGAAATTTAAATTATCTTTTGTAATTAGGAAACGTTTTGAATTCGGTGAATATTCTTTTGAATTTTTTTTCAATTGGTGAGCATTTTTTGGAGTTCATGAAAATTTATATCATGAATTGTTTGGAATTTGTGATCATTTTTTGAAAATCGGGGACATTTTTGAACTCCGGGAATATTTTTCAAATTCATATTCATATTTTGACATATAGAAATTTATTTGAAATTTGTGAATCTTTCTTGAAATTCGGACCTTTTTTTATCCCAAACATTGTTTAGTTGAATCAAAAAACAAAAACAGAAAAGATAAACAGGAGATCATAGCCTCATAGGCTTCAAGAAAGTAAAGAAGTTGGGATGACATGTGTTCATGAGTTGGCCAGTCCTATTCAACCTTATCCTTTTTTTGTGAAATTATTAAACCTTATCCTAATCCAGAAATTTTTCCGTTATACTACAATGATCCAGAATGTTGAATTCAAGGCTCATTTTTTGCTGCTGACATCATTGGCTGGTTTGAGGGTTGCTATTTTGGTATTGATTTGTTGGTCCATGTTGCAAAATGCACCTCGTGATGCTCCTTTCTTAATGCTTGGGGATGTTATGCCTCACCTACAAACAAAGGCAGGGCCACCTCCACCGATTAGCACCACAATATCAAGTGATATGCGAATGCCGGAGACTCCACCTATAGAGAAGTTTGTCAGCTCCAGTGAGGTTCAGCTGGTGTTGCTATTTCTAACAGTTGGCCAAGCAACAATGGCGGTGCAGTTAGAGCTCAGAATCGTTTTTTGGGGGACACTGATGACTAATAGTAGTATGCAAGGTACTTCAGCTGCTGTCACAGAAGGTACCCCATTCTTTCCTATTTCATTCCATATATTTTTCTAGTTACTCCGCTACTTGCCATGCATATTTCCTGGTCTGACAGCATATCCTTTTGGAATTAAGGCTGAATGGATATAGCAGTTCTAGAAGACAAAAATCTTCACAAAATGTTGTTTCATATTAGTCATCATGTTCCAGCAGCACAAGCACAGAATGAAGATACAACTTTAGAAGAAGTGCCTACTCTGCACTCTAACATACCCAGCTCCATGGCCGATTCATCTCGTCAAGCTTCACAATCTCAGAATATTATCTTGTTTCCTATAGTGCATTATGCATAGAAACCTAAAGCATCCGCTTGATTTGCCACCATGGCCAGACTATCAAAGCCAGAAATCTTAACCCTAACCTTTACGTTGATCTCACTCAAGGGCCACAACATGCATAAAAACTCTGCAGAAATTCTCAGCAAATAGCTACTGCTATTCATTAACAGAACTTTGTGCCACATAACCATCTACCTCTAGCTCATTTGCCACCTGAGAAATTGCTTGCTGACATATCTCAAGATCCACTCGACTACTGTACATGTTTCAACAACAGTATCTGCTATCACAACAGTAGTTGCAGTCCCAATCGCCAGTGATATGCCAGCCTCAGCCACATCTCTCTGTTGGAAAAGATGATATTTCTTCAGTAGCAGCAGCTGCTCTTGCTGCAACAACGAGTGCAGCTTGAGGAGCAGCACGTTAGCAAACACCACCTACCTCCTCACGTCGCACCGTATGGACATTCCAACTAGCAGCTTGATGATCCTTATGGGTCGAAGCATACTTCTTTGCCAGCTAGTGATTCTATATATCTTTGTGTTCCAAAAGCTTAAGAGGTACTTTAAGTTGATCGTATTTTGACTAACCATGGCACACCCCAGGGGCAACAATATAATCACGGGGCATCCAGGGTGTTGGATCATCAAAAAGCTCTGTACATACTGTGCGATTGCCTCATGAGATTTCTATGGGCTCACCTTCAAAAGAGGGTGTTAGATCATTACAAATCTCTGTACGTATTGTGCCATTGCCTCATGAAACTTGTATGGATGCACCTTGAAACAATGGTATTCCCATCCTAAGAAGTTCAAAATTTTGGTAAGTGATAGCGCTCAACCTAGTACAAGTATTGTCAACCCGATGCGAACAGAAGTTGCAGATAGGTATGAACAGGCGTCTGCTAAATATCAACATGTTGGAAACATGGAATACATGAAGTTGAAAGTAAGCCTGCATATATTTTGAGTTCAAGATCTACCGAGGCCAGCATTTTAGCTCTTGGTGAAGCTAATTGTTTTTCTGAGACACCCAAAGAATCCAGTATCGTAGATCACGTCACCTCATAGTCGTGCCTAGGAAACTGAAAATGCCCTTGGAGGAATTAAACTAAAAATTCTCAAACCAGGATATGGTCTTTCATCATGAATTTCAAATGCTATGCACAACATTCTTAGTGGGAGGGATTTTTTACACATGTAGTTCTTTTCTAGTTTATTTTATGAAGTACATTGCCTAGATTTTTTTAGGGAAACAACAGCAAGACTCTGCTGCATATTTTTATTGATTTTCAAATAAATCATACAGATGTCCGAGAATAGAAATTATATATGTAGTTATAGAATTTAGCAAGCTCATTTTGTTGGGTCTTGTCAAACTTGTGGATGCTCATAATTTTGAACCTGAAAAGGCAAGGAAAACAGAAACTTAAAATTTGACTTCCCGAATCCTAGATGGGGTTCCTCCCAACTTACACACGGGGATGTCAAGAAGACGGCCTGCAATCTAACATCCCCCCCTTAGCGTCCTGGGCGGAAATCCTAGCGTGCCGCCCCTCATAACATCAGTACAGACACGAGCGCTCATATATACGCGCATATACTCACTCATATGAACACATACACACACACCCTACCCCTATGAGCACCTCCGAGAGACTAAGACGGAATATCTTTGTAGGTGCCTCGTAGTTAACAAGAATGTCTCTTCCCACTGAACGCGTATCGCCGGAAATCCTGAAATAAATCCAGGATAAATGCGAGGACCAGTATTTGAACCCTGGTGGGATGACGATACCACTGTCTAACTAACCCTCCAACCACATGTTGGTTTGAAGGCGCAGGCAAACGTTGTGCTGTTTCCAAAGCGACCAGCAGCCTAGAGAGTCGAAGCTTGATCTTTGGTTCTCCAGGATGTGCACCGCTACTCAATTTCCTCCAACTTATCACCATGACCCGGGATGGTAAGCAGCGCAACAGAAAAGTTTCCCAAGATAGTGGAACCACACCTGCCTCGCATAGATGTTTATTTATATTGTTGGGCATAGCCCCTGATTCATAGAATATCCTTACCATATTAGTTACATCATCTCCTATCCAATCCCAAGTAGCCAAATAGAAAGCCACATTGAACCCATCTGGTCCAGGAGATGCATTTGCCCTCATCCTTCAAGATGCACCCAAATTCTTGCTTGTGTGGTATACTGTTGGTGTAGTCTCTTGATTAGTCTCTATTGTAGTTTCAGTGTATGGCCTTCCACGATCTACATTGTTAGTCCCAAATTTGTCCTTAAAATAGTCAACAAATGTGTGGGAGTCAAACTCCCGACCTCATTTTGTCTTGTAGCATTGCTAGCCACTCAAGCTAGCTATCGTGGGTGACTAATCTGTACCAGTAAAGTTGAAGTACCAAGTACATCAGCGAATTTGTTTTTTTGTTTTCAAGTTTCTCAACATATCTCGGGAAAAATGTCAACAAATTTTCTTAAAAAATACGAATAATTTTTTAAAATCATGAACTAAAATTGAATATTATGAATAGTTTTTTCGAACTATGAACAAATTATTGAAAAGAGAATTTAAAATACTCACTGAACATTTTCTAAGTATATGGTGAACATTAGTCAAATACACACTGAACATTTTTTAAAAATATGGTGAACTTTTTTCAAATGCACGTTGGACAATTTTCTGTATGCAATGAACATTTTTTATACAGAGTGATCATTTTATCTATGTTCGTTGACATTTTTTCAACATGGCAAACTTTTTTGAAATGTTAATATTTTTTTGAAATAATGAAAAATATTTGGAATTTTGATTCAAAAAATTAAACACAAAATTTAAATTCAGCACATTTTTGAAATATTTAGAATTTTATGAAAAAACATAAACATAAGAAATAAAAGGAAAAAAATAAGTAGATCAATTTAAAAGAATAAATTAAAAAGTTAGAAAACCGGGAAAACCATGCAAATAAAACAAAAAAAAACAGTTTCAGGAAACCTTCTAGAATGCTCAAAACCGGCTACTCGCTCAAAGAGAGCCGGCCCGTGTCGCGTCTCTCGATCGCTCCAGTTCAGCGAAGCTACGACACGGGCGGCAAGAGTGGTTTAAAAAACAAAAAACGGGCGGCAAGAGAGTAAACGGCATGCTTATATCTCGCCTTCAGCGAGTCTGGCTTCGGACTCGCTGACGGGCAGAGCGGGCTGGGCTGGACCACGAGCGCGGGAGACAACAACCTTTTTTCCATTTTCTGTTTTCGATTGTGCTTTTATTTTTTTACATTTGTTTACACTTTAAAATATTTAAAACATATATATTACAAAAGGCACTCTTCAAAAACATTTGAGAAATGGTTGAACAAATAATTGAAAAAATATTGGTCATGTATATAAAAAGGTTGGAAAAGTATTTGAAAAAATTTGAGCAAGTATTTGAAATTTTTGAACAAGTATTTGGAAAATATTGATCAAGCATTTTTTAAATGTTGATCATGTATACAAAAATGTTGAAAAAATGTTTGAACAATTTGAAAATTATAGGATAAAACCTCTCAAAGAACAGAAAGAAAGAAAAACAAAAACAAAAAAGGAGAAAACCTACCAAAGAACAAAAAGAAAAACAGAAAAATAAACGTGAAAACCATGGGAAAACTGGCATCCTGTGTCTCAAGTACACGTCGCGCCAACAACTTATTGTGTGCGAGACACGGGCGAAGTGGCTTGCGTAGCCAGCCCTCTCCTAGTAGACCAGAGATCGATCCCCGCTTCTCCCATTTTGTGGCTTCGCTTAGTGGCAATAGAATAGGGCTGGCCCATTTGTAGTTCAACTTAAATAAAGTTGCGTAGAGACACAACTGCATTGTGGTACTGTAGCAAAACGGTGTTGTACCGTCCGGTTGATTGTAACATCATTGTATTTTGCTGGGGTTTTATTGAAAAAGTTTATGAAAATATGAAATAATATGTTGAACATTGTTGAATACACATGGAACATTTTTGCAATATACGTTGACCAATTTATAAATAAAATGATTTTTTTATAAATTAAGGCTGAAAAAATTCTGATAAAAAATACATTTTTAATAAACAATGGAAGTTTTCATTATATAAGGTGAACATATTCTTAATACAGGATGCAATTATTTGTAATAAATGGTGAACTTTTTATGTAATATGGAAAAGGAGAATAAAACAGAAAAAGTAACGGAAGCAGAAAAAGGAACCAGAGCAGAAATTAAAAGAAACTAGAACAAAACTAATGGAAACCGATAAAAAGTGGAAAAAAAGAAACGCAATAAACAGCGAAGGAAAGAGCAACTAAAGAAACCATCACGCAAATCCATATGTGGGCCAGTCTAACTGGAGGCTCGCTTGAGCGAACCCATGACTATTTGTTGCCGTCGGGCGGCAAATAGGATTATGCCACCTCAGTGGTCGTTTCGCATGGATATGGGCCTGCCCAACTAGGTAGGTTTAGCTACTCCCTTAATCCATCTTTGTGAAAGTTATAGAACGTTCCTAAGCCAGATTTTTTTATATTTTCTGCTCAGTTTTTTTCTAGTTTTCCGGATTTGTTTTTTGTTTTTCTCAAATTTCATAAAAATAAAAAAAATCGAACCGACATTTTCAAATTTGGAACATTTGTTGAAAAATGGGAACATTTTTTAAAACTCTTGAACATTTTTTGGAAAATGGGAAGATTTTTCAAATTCATGAACATCATTTGAATTCCAGGAACATTTTCAAATTAGTGAGCTTTTTTGAAATCCAGGAACCTTTTTTCAATTTCGTGAACATTTGTTTTGAAAGTTTAGAACTTTCTTGAAATTTAAATTATCTTTTCTAATTAGGAAACTTTTTTGAATTCCGTGAATATTCTTTTGATATTTTCGTTTTTTTCAATTGGTAAACATTATTTGAAGTCCGAGAAGAATTTTGAAAATCGTGATATTTTGGGATTTGTGACCATTTTTTGAAAATCGGGGACATTTTCAAACTCCGAGAGTATTTTTCCAATTCATAAAAAATTGACATACAGGAAGTTCTTTGAAATGTGTGAATCTTTCTTGAAATTTGGACCTTTTTTTTATCCCAAACATTTTTTAATTGAATCAGAAAACAAAAACAGAAAAGATAAATAGGAGACCATAGTCTTCAAGAAAGTAAGTAGTTGGGATGACATGTGTTGATGTGTTGGCCAGTCCTATTCAACCTTATCCTTTTTATTTGAGAAATTATTCAACCTTATCCTAATCCAGGAATTCTTCCGTTATACTAGAATGATCCAGAATGTTGAATTCAAGGCCCATTTTCTGCTGCTGACATCATTGGCTGGTTTGAGGGTTGTTATTTTGGTATTGATTTGTTGGTCTGTGTTCCAAAATGCACCTCATATTGCTCCTTTCTTAATGCTTGGGGATGTTATGCCTCACCTACGAACAAAGGCAAGGCCACCTCCATGGATTAGCACCACAATATTAAGTGATACGCGAATGCCGGAGACTCCAACTATAGTAAAGTTTGTCAGCTCGAGTGAGGTTCAGCTGGTGTTGCTATTTTCTAACAGTTGGCCAAGCAACAAAGGCGGTGCAGTTAAAGCTCATAATCGTTTTTTGGAGACACTGATAACTAATAGTAGTATGCAAGGTCCTTCGGCTACTGTGATTGAAGGTATCCCATTCTTTCTCATTTCATTCCATATATTTTTCTAGTTACTCTGCTACCTACCATGCATATTTTCTGGTCTGACACCATGTCCTTTTGGAATTAGGGCTGAATGGATATAGCAGTTCTAGAAGACAAAAATCTTCCCAAAATGTTGTTTCATATTGGTCATCATGTTCCAGCAGCACAAGAACAAAATGAAGATACGACTTTAGAAGAAGTGCCTACTCTGCACTCTAACGTACCCAGTTCCATGGCCGATTCATCTCATCAAGCTTCACAATCTCAGAATATTAACTTGGTTCCTATACTGCATTATGCATAGAAACCGAAAGCACCTGCTTGATTTGCCACCATGGTCAGACTATCAAAGCCAGAAATCTTAATCCTAACCTTCACGTTGATCTCATTCAAGGGCCAAAACATGCATAAAAACTCTGCAGAATTCTCAGCAAATAGCTACTGCTGTTCAACAATAGAACTTTGTGCACATAACCATCTACCTCTAGCTCATTTGCTACCTAAGAAATTGCTTGCTGACATATCTCAAGATCCACAACTCTTGTGCATGTTTCAACAACAGTATCTGCTATCACAACTAAAGTTGCAATCACAGCCGCCAGCGATACGCCAGCTTTAGCCACATCTCTCAATGTTGGAAAAGTGATATTGCTTCAGTAGCAGCAGCCACTCTTGCTGCAACGACGGCTACAACTTGAGCAGCAGCACGTCATCAAACACCACCTACCTCCCCACGTCGCACCGCATGGACATTCCAACCACCTATTTCATTGGCAGCTAGTGATTCTATGAATCTTGCTATCCTGGGTGATTAATCTGTAGCACTAAAGTTGAAGGGGAGCCTTGGCGCAGCGGTAAAGCTGTTGCCTTGTGACCATGAGGTCACGGGTTCGAGTTCTGGAAACAGACACTTGCAGGAATGTAGGGAAAGGCTGCGTACAATAGACCCAAAGTGGTCGGACCCTTCCCCGGACCCTGCGCAAGCGGGAGCTATGTGCATTGTGCCACCCTTTTTAATAAAGTTGAAGTACCAAGTACAGCGGCAGATTTGTTTCTTTGTTTTCAACCTTTTCAAGATTTATTGGGAAAAATGTCAACAAGTTTTCATAAAAAATAAAAATATTTTTTTAAAATCATGAACAAATTTTGAATGCTGAACAATTTGATCGAACTATCAGCACATTTTTGAAAAGTGGATATTTTTCAAATGCACGCTGAACCTTCTAAAAAAATGTGGTGAACTTTTTTCAAATGCACGCTGAACAATTTTTTTGTACACGGCGAACTTTTTTTATACATAGTGTACATTTTATCAATGTTCAATGACATTGTTTCAGCATCGCACACTTTTTTTTTGAAATGTCAATCTTTTTTTAAATAATGAACTAAATTTGGATTTTGATTTTTAAATTTGAGCATATTTTCTGAAAATTTTGAAAATTATGAAAAAAAATTAAACATAATATAAGAAAAGGAAAAAATAAGTAGAAAAAGGAAAAATAAAAAAGGAATTAAAAATGGAAAAACCAGGAAAACCATGAAAACAAAACAAAAAACCAGGTTCAGGGAACTTTTTAAAAGGCTCAAAACTGGCTGCTCACTCAAAGAGGGCCGGCGCATATCATGTCTCTCGATCGCTTCGGTTCAGCGAAGCTGCCACACGGGCGGCAAGAGAGGTTCTGACAAAAAGGCGGTAAAAGAGTATCGGGCACGCCTATATCTCACCATCAGCGAGTCTGGCTTCGGACTCACTGAAGGGGTGAGGGAACTGGGCCAGACCACAAACACGAGAGACAACAGTCTCTTTTTCCTGTTTTTTTTTACGTTTTACGTTTTCTGTTTTATAAAAAGAACTCCTTAAAAAATATTTGAAAAGGTTGAACAATTATTTAAACAATTATTTAAAAAATGTGGGGAAATATTGATCATGTATATAAAAATGTAGTTATAGTATTTGAAAATTTTGAACAATTATTTGTCAAATATTGATCATGTGTATAAAAATGTTGAACAATTATTCAAAAAAATGTTAAAAGTATTTTCGAAAATATTAATCATGTATATAAAAAATGTTGAACAAGTATTTGCAAAAATTTAAACACGTATTAAGAGAGTTGAATAGTTAATCATGTACATAAAAATGTTGAACAAATATTTAAAAAATATTGATCATGTGTATAAGAATGTAGAATGAAAATAAAAAATAAACAAAGAAATCTTAAAAAATGAAAATCGAAATGTACCAAATTAAACGGAAGGAAAAAAACTGAAGAAACAAATGGAAAAACCCGGAGAAGAAAAAAAATAAAATGAGAAATAACAAAGAAAACCCATTTCTTTTTCTCTATAAGTAGGGTGCGCCCTATTATTCAACACGAAACGGGGAAAATGAAAACAAATGTAAGAACAAAACCGAAAAGGGGAGAAAAAAGTGAAAGTCAAAAAAATAGAGAAGAGAAAATAAAATCAAACAAAAAACAAAGAAAAACCCATCAAAGAAAAAAAAGAAAAGAAAGAAAAATATACGTGAAAACCATGGAAAAACCGGCGTCGTGTGCCTCAAGATGAAAAGCCAGTTAGAAAATGAATTCCTATTTGGATCGCATGGTGGAATACCACAAAGAGAAAGTGTGTCGCCCGCGCCGCACTCGGGCCGAGCAGCTGGATTAATTAAATTAGTTTCCTTATAATTAAAGAGTTCTTTAGTACATAAAGGAGCAAATATCCAATTCTGAGCCCGGGCTCATCTGCACCCGGTCAAGCAATAATTTGTAATTTTTTTGAAAAAAATCCAAAAATATCCAAAAAAAATTGTGCATGGTAGATAATTTGGTGCGCGAAGTGCGCTCCAAATTTCAGAGCATTTGGACAATTGAGTAGCTCTCAGCAAAAAAGTCAAATTGGATCAGAACAGTATACGAACAATACAGTATTTAACAAACCCCAAATTTGTCTTTTTTGCCGAGAGCTACTCGGATATCCAAATGATTTGAAATTTGGACCGGACATCACACACCAAATTATCTACCATGCCAAAATAATTTGGATTTTTTTGAATTTTTCTAGTATTTGTTTTAATTTTTTTATTTAGCGCAGGTGCAGATGCTCCTGGGAGCCAAAACGCCTCACTCATAAAGGAGTACTATCTCTTTTTTTAACAAGATAAAGGAGTATTACTATCATTAGCTAGTTTGTTTGGGTACGTGAGTTTGATTATTGCTTTTGGTTGGGCGAGATCTCTCCTAGGTGATCAATGTTGCCGGATTATTTTATTACTAGGTATAGTCCTAATTAGGTTGGAGAGAGAGCGCCACTGAAGTAATTCTTGCGTCTGTGCTTGTCCCAGACTGTGCACATGAAGGACGAAGAGTCCTCTTCGGGCACCTGAAGGCCGAAGAGTGGCTCTTCGGCCCAGCCCGCCTAGTCTTCGTTCCTAAGAAAACCGGAAAAGCCTCTTCGGCCTACAGAAAACCGATGATTGTATCTTCAGCCTTAGCGAGACCGAAGAGTTCCTCTTCAGCCTACATGAGGCCGACGGGGTCATATTTTTGAAGTTTACGAATTATGTCATATATTATTGAAATTTGTTATAATAATAATAATATTTTTCAAAAAAACTCGAGAAAGTGTACCTCATAAAAATGTATTTCTTGTGATTGTAATGTATTTTATTAAATCGCCCATAAGAAACATATTTTCAATTTTAGGCCATTTTGTCGTTTTTCTTCTCTATTTTTTGTTTTCCTTTTATTTGTATTTCCCCCTTTTTCTAATTTCGTAAAAATAAAAGGATAAAAAATTACACAAATATTCCCAAATTCGTGAAAATTTGGTGAAAAGTGGGAACTTTTTGGAATTCCTGAACGTTGTTTGAAATATGGGAAAGATTTTTTAAATCAGGAACATTTCTAAATTAGAGAACTTTTTAGAAATTCAAGAATTGTTTTTCAAATTCATGAACATTTTCCTGAACTATTAGAAAATTCTTGAAAATTAAGTCATCCTTTCAAATTTGAAAACTTTTTTCACGAGAATAATCCACATTATTTGAAGTCCGAGAGCATTTTGGAAATTCATTTTTTCTGAAATTTGTGAACATTTTTTGAAATTCAGGAACATTTTTCAAACTTGTGATTATTTTTTGAACTCTGGAAATAATTTTCAAATTTGTAATTTTTTTACAAATATAGGAACCTTTTTCAAAATCATGAACTTTTCTTGAAATTTGGATTTTTTTTACCTTGAACATTTTTAATGAATTATAAAAAGAAAAATAAACAAAAAGGAAAACAGGAGTGCAGCGCCCCCAGTGGGATTCTGCCACCGGTAGGGGTGGGCATATTAACTGAGGACCGAACTACCGAACCGAAAAAACCGGAGCCGAAGCCGGAATGACCGAAACCGAAACTTCTGCTTGTTAGTTCGGTCAACACTTTGTGGAAAACGAAATTAATTCGGGGAGTTCGGTCATGTGCGTCTCCCGTCCTTATCCTAGTCCACGACGTAGCCACCAGAGAGACCAGATCGACCTGCGCATGGACGCTTCTGCCTCCACTCCCGATTTTCCCCACCGAGCACCTAATCCTAGCCGCCTCTACTTCTCTCCACCAGGGCGGCCAGTGGGCGACGGCGGCGCAGACCTTTGTGCTATGGAAAACGCACACCTCATCCCTCAAATCTGTCGCTTTATCTTTGATTGCATACCGTTGGCATTTTCTCTTTCTATGATGGGGATTTGTTGATAACTTCGTGAGGTGCTGATGATTTCACGTCATCATATTGCTACTAGGTTCCGATTTTTACTCACCGGATCTTACTTCTTGAGCGTACACAAGGTTCTTTTAAAGATCTATTGCAGAAGTGTATCTTCCTTTCATTTCATTTCTCCAATCTATCAGTCAATTAGGGGTCAACTGAGCACCGAACCCAAATATCGGTCCACCGAATCTTTGGTTAGTATTTTTTCAAATGACCGATCCGTCATGATTTTCTGAAAACCGAACTTTTTCAAAAGCCGAAGAACCGAACCGAACGGTTCGGTTAAACCGAATGCCCGGTCCTAGCCACCGGAGTGGTCGTCGCACGCGGATATGGGCTTGCCAACTAGGTATGTTTAGCTACTCCCTTAATCCATCTTTGTGAAGGTTCTAGAACGTTCCCAAACCGGATTTTTTTTATTTTCTTCTCAGTTTTTTTTCTGTTTTCTGTCATTGTTTTTCATTTTTCTCAAATTTCGTAAGAAGAAACAAAAATCAAACTGACATTTTCAAATTTGATCATTTGCTGAAAAATGGGAACATTTTTTAAAATTCTTGAACGTTTGTTTTAAAATGGGAAGATTTTTTCAAATTCATGAAAATCGTATGAACTCCAGGAACGTTTTAAAATCAGTGAGCTTTTTTTAAATCCAGGACCATTTTTTCAATTTTTTGAACATTTTTTTTGGAAGTTAAGAACTTTCTTGAAATTTAAATTATCTTTTGTAATTAGGAAACATTTTGAATTCCGTGAATATTCTTTTAATTTTTTTTCAATTGGTGAGCATTTTTTGAAGTTCGTGAAGAATTTTTAAAATCATGATTTTTTTGGAATTTGTGATCATTTGTTGAAAATCGGGGACATTTTTGAACTCTGGGAATATTTTTCAAATTCATACATATTTTGACATATAGAAACTTATTTGAAATTCGTGAATCTTTCTTGAAATTCAGACCTTTTTTTATCCCAAACATTTTTTAATTGAATCAAAAAACAAAAACAGAAAAGATAAACAGGAGATCATAGGCTTCAAGAAAGTAAAGAAGTTGGGATGACATGTGTTCCTGAGTTGGCCAGTCCTATTCAACCTTATCCTCTTTTTTTGAGAAATTATTAAACCTTATCCTAATCCAGGAATTCTTCCGTTATACTACAATGATCGAGAATGTTGAATTCATTGGCTGGTTTGAGGGTTGTTATTTTGGTATTGATTTGTTGGTCCATGTTGCAAAATGCACCTCGTGTTGCTCCTTTCTTAATGCTTGGGGATGTTATGCCTCACCTACAAACAAAGGCAAGGCCACCTCCAGGGATTAGGACCACAATATCAAGTGATATGTGAATGCCGGAGACTCCACCTATAGAGAACTTTGTTAGCTCCAGTGAGGTTCAGCTGGTGTTGCTATTTTCTAACAGTTGGCCAAGCAACAATGGCGGTGCAGTTAAAGCTCAGAATCGTTTTTTGGGGACACTGATGACTAATAGTAGTATGCAAGGTCCTTCAGCTGCTGTGACTGAAGGTACCCCGTTCTTTCCTATTTCATTCCATATATTTTTCTAGTTACTCCGCTACTTACCATGCATATTTCCTGGTCTGACACCATATCCTTTTGGAATTAGGGCTGAATGGATATAGCAGTTCTAGAAGACAAAAATCTTCCCAAAATGTTGTTTCATATTGGTCATCATGTTCCAGCAGCACAAGCACAGAATGAAGATACAACTTTAGAAGAAGTGCCTACTCTGCACTCTAACGTACCCAGTTCCATGGCCGATTCATCTCGTCAAGCTTCACAATCTCAGAATATTATCTTGTTTCCTATAGCGCATTATGCATAGGAACCTAAAGCACCCGCTTGATTTGCCACCATGGCCAGACTATCAATGCCATAAATCTTAACCCTAACCTTCACGTTGATCTCACTCAAGGGCCACAACATGCATAAAAACTCTGCAGAAATTCTCAGCAAATAGCTACTGTTGTTCATCAACAGAACTTTGTGCCACATAATCATCTACCTCTAGCTCATTTGCCACCTGAGAAATTGCTTGCTGACATATCTCAAGATCCACTCGACTCCCGTACATGTTTCAACAACAGTATCTGCTATCACAACAGTAATTGCAATCCCAATCACCAATGATACGCTAGCCTCAGCCACATCTCTCTGTTGGAAAAGATGATATTGCTTCAGTAGCAGCAGCCGCTCTGGCTGCAACAACGAGTACAGCTTGAGCAGCAACACGTCAGCAAACACCACCTACCTCCTCACGTCGCACCGTATGGACATTCCAACCGGCAGCTTGATGATCCTTATGGGTCGAAGCATACTTCTTTGCCAGCTAGTGATTCTATGAATCTTGGTGTTCCAAAACTTAAGAGGTACTTTAAGTTGATCATATTTTGACTAACCATGGCACACCCCAGGGGCAACAATATAATCACGGGGCATCCAGGGTGTTGGATCATCAAAAAGCTCTGTACATACTATGCCATTGCCTCATGAGATTTCTATGGGCTCACCTTCAAAAGAGGGTGTTAGATCATTACAAATCTCTGTACGTACTATGACATTGCCTCATGAAACTTGTATGGATGCACCTTGAAACAATGGTATTCCCATCCTCAGAAGTTCAAAATTTTGGAAAGTGATAACGCTCAACCTAGTGTAAGTATTATCAACCCGATGCGAACAGAAGTTGCAGATAGGTATGAACAGGCGTCTGCTAAATATCAACATGTTGGAAACATGGAATACATGAATTTGAAAGTAAGCCTGCATATATTTTGAGTTCAAGATCTACCGAGGCCAGCATTTTAGCTCTTGGTGAAGCTAATTGTTTTTCTGAGACACCCAAAGAATCTAGTATCGTAGATCACGTCACCTCACAGTCGTGCCTAGGAAACTGAAAATGCCCTTGAAGGAGGAATTAAACTAAAAATTCTCAAACTAGGATATGGTCATTCATCATGAATTTCAAATGCTATGCAGAACATTCTTAGTGGGAGGGATTTTTTACACATGTAGTTCTTTTCTAGTTTATTTTATGAAGTACATTGCCTAGATTTTTTTTAGGGAAACAACAGCAAGACTCTGCTGCATATTTTTATTGATTTTCAAAAAAATAATATAGATGTTCAAGAATAGAAATTATATATGCAGTTATAGAACTTAGCAAGCTCATTTTGTTGGGTCTTGTCAAACTTGTGGATGCTCATAATTTTGAATCTGAAAAGGCAAGGAAAACAGAAACTTAAAATTTGGCTTCCCGAATCCTAGATGGGGTTCCTCCCAACTTACACACGGGGATGTCAAGAAGATGGCCTGCAATCTAACATCCTCCCCTCCCCCCTGAGCGTCCTCGGGGGAAACCCTAGCGTGCCGCCTCTCATAACATCAGTACAGACACGAGCGCTCATATATACGCGCATATACTCACTCCTATGAACACATACACACACACCCTACCCCTATGAGCACCTCCAAGAGACTAAGCCGGAATATCATCTTGGGATTTTACGGAATCACCGTAGGTGCCTCGTAGTCAACAATAACATCTCTTCCCACTGAACGCGTATCGCCGGAAATCCTGAAATAAATCCAGGATAAATGCGAGGACCAGTATTTGAACCCTGGTGGGCTGGGGATACCACTGTCCAACTAACCATCCAACCACATGTTGGTTTGAAGGCGCATGCAAGCGTTGTGCTGTTTCCAAAGCGACCAGTGATACGTCTCCAACGTATCTATAATTTTTTATTGCTCCATGCTATTATATATTCTATTTTGGATGTTTAATGGGCTTTATTATACACTTTTATATTATTTTTGGGACTAACCAACTAACCCAAGGCCCAGTGCAAATTGTTGTTTTTTTTGCCTATCTCAGTGTTCCGCAGAAAAGGAATACCAAACGCAGTCCAAACGGAATGAAACCTTCGGGAGCCTGATTTTTGGAACAAACGTGATCCAGAGGACTTGGAGTGGACGTCAAGAAATCAACGACGAGGCCACGAGGCAGGGAGGCGCGCCTGCCCCGCCCCCTCGTGGGCCCCTTGTGGCTCCACCGACCTACTTCTTCCTCCTATATATACCCATGTACCCCGAAACCATCGAGGAGCACCACGAAACCCTATTTCCACCGCCACAACCTTCTGTACCTATGAGATCCCATCTTGGGGCCTTTTCCGGCACTCTGCCGGAGGGGGAATCGATCATGGAGGGCTTCTACATCAACACCATAGCCTCTTCGATGATGTGTGAGTAGTTTACCACAGACCTTCGGGTCCATAGTTATTACCTAGATGGCTCCTTCTCTCTCTTTGGATCTCAATACAAAGGTCTCCTCGATCTTCTTGGAGATCTATTCGATGTAACTCTTTTTGCGGTGTGTTTGTCGAGATCTGATGAATTGTGGGTTTATGATCAAGATTATCTATGAACAATATCTGAATCTTCTCTGAATTCTTTTATGTATGATTGGTTATCTTTGCAAGTCTCTTTGAATTATCAGTTTGGTTTGGCCTACTAGATTGATCTTTCTTGCAATGATAGAAGTGTTTAGCTTTGGGTTCAATCTTGCGTTGCTCGATCCAGTGACAGAAAGGGAAACGACACGTATTGTATTGTTGACATCGAGGATAAAAAGATGGGGTTTATATCATATTGCTTGAGTTTATCCCTCTACATCATGTCATCTTGCCTAATGCGTTACTTTGTTCTCATGAACCTAATACTCTAGATGCATGCTGGATAGCGGTCGGTGTGTGGAGTAATAGTAGTAGATGCAGGCAGGAGTCGGTCTACTTGTTGCGGATGTGATGCCTATATACATGATCATGCCTAGATATTCTCATAATTATGCACTTTTCTATCAATTGCTCGACAGTAATTTGTTCACCCACCGTAATACTTATGCTATCTTGAGAGAAGCCACTAGTGAAACCTATGGCCCCGGGTCTATTTTCCATCATATTAATCTTCCGTCAACTATCTAGTTCTCTTGTTGTTTTTTTTACAATCTTTACTTTTAATCTTTATCATAAAAATACCAAAAATATTATCTTATCATCTCTATCAGATCTCACTTTTGCAAGTGGCCGTGAAGGGATTGACAACCTCTTTATCGCGTTGGTTGCAAGGTTCTTATTTGTTTGTGTAGGTACGAGGGACTTGCGTGTGGCCTCCTACTGGATTGATACCTTGGTTCTCAAAAACTGAGGGAAATACTTACGCTACTTTGCTGCATCACCCTTTCCTCTTCAAGGGAAAAACCAATGCATGCTCAAGAGGTAGCAAGAAGGATTTCTGGCGCTGTTGCCGGGGAGGTTTACACTCTCCCGTCAACGGGCCATTTCTGGCGCCGTTGCCGGGGAGTCTACGCACAAGTCAAGACATACCAAGTACCCATCACAAACTCTTATCCCTCGCATTACATTTTTTGCCATTTGCCTCTCGTTCTCCTCTCCCCCACTTCACCCTTGCCGTTTTATTCGCCCTCTCTTTCCGTTCGCCTCTTTTTCTCTTGCCTCTTGTGTCCCGTGTGGCGTCATGGCCAATCCTTTATCTACTCCTTTGTCTACCGAGAATGAAGTTCTTAATTTTAAACAAAGGGAGGGAGAAAATCTAAAATATGCTTGGTACAGAATTTGCAATGCGCAAAATAGATCTACTAGGAAGCAATCTACTTCCGTTCTTCTTCGCAATTTTTATGTAGGCATCACTCCTTGGAATAGATATATTCTTGATACCATTACCGGAGGAAATTTCTTGGGTAGCCATACTTTTGATTCTTATAATGCTATGATAGATTTGTTTGGCCCACCACCTCTTTTGGTTAATGGAACTATTTTAACTTTGGAACATGTGATGCGAAGGCTTGAAATTATTGAAAATAAAGTTGCCACCGTAGAGTTGATTGAAAATTTGGATAAAAAGATCCACAACCAAATTACCCAATAAGGATCTAAGGTAGGAGTTGCTCTTAAATTTTTTAAAGAAAAGGAACCCATGGTTAACGAAAAGATAGATCAAGATTCCACTAGAATTGATAAAATTGAGGATATTATTACCAACTTAGGGTTAGCCTTTTCTTCCGTGAAAAATACTCCAAAACCTCCTAATGCTAAAATTGCCAAACTGATGGATGTTCCTAAAAATAAGGGTGAAACTTCTAGTAAGGAAAATGCGGATCTCAAATCCATAAGTGTTCACCCCAACTTTCTCGCTATCATTAAGGAACCTTTTGCTACAAATGATTTTCTTGATTTCTTGCCTAGGAGTTTAATCATTAATAAAAAGAAGGAAACTCCAAGGGTTATAAGTGTTCTATTGAAGAATTGCCTGCCAAAGATGATAATACCTAGATCTATCCTTGCCTTTATGCCTAGCTAGGGGCGTTAAACGATAGCGCTTGTTGGGAGGCAACCCAATTTTATTTTTGTTTCTTGCTTTTTGGTTCTGTTTAGGAATAAATCTTTGATATAGCCTCTGGTTAGATGTGTTTTTATGTTTTAGTTAGTGTTTGTGCCAAGTAGAACCTTTGGGAAGACTTGGGTGAAGTCTTTTTTATCTTGCTGTAAAAAACAGAAACTTTAGCGCTCACGAGATTAGCTACAACTTTTTGCTGGAGAGTGCTATTTAGTTGATTCTTTTTGCAGATGATTAATATATAAATTACCCACTTCCAGCAATTTATTTTAGAATTTTTGGAGTTCCAGAAGTATGCGTTTGATACAGATTCCTACAGACGGATTCTGTTTTTCGTGTGTTGTTTGCTTATTTTGATGAATGTATGGCTAGTATCGGAGGTTATGAACCATAGAGAAGTTGGAATACAGTAGGTTTAACACCAATATAAATAAAGAATGAGTTCATTACAGTACCTTAAAGTGGTGTTTTGTTTTCTTTCGCTAACGGAGCTCAGGAGATTTTCTGTTAAGTTTTGTGTTGTGAAGTTTTCAAGTTTTGGGTAAAGATTTGATGGATTATGGAACAAGGAGTGGCAAGAGCCTAAGCTTGGGGGTTCCCAAGGCACCCCAAGGTAAAATACAATGACAACCAAAAGCCTAAGCTTGGGAATGCCCCGGAAGGCATCCCCTCTTTTGTCTTCGTCCATCAGTAACTTTACTTGGAGCTATATTTTTATTCACCACATGATATGTGTTTTGCTTGGAGAGTCTTGTATTGTTTGAGTCTTTGATTTTTAGTTCACCATAATCATCCTTGCTGTACACACCTTTTGGGAGAGACACACATTAATCGGAATTTATTAGAACACTCTATGTGCTTCACTTATATCTTTTGAGCTAAACAATTTTGCTCTAGTACTTCACTTATATCTTTTAGAGCACGGTGGTGGTTTTATTTTACAGAAATTATTGATCTCTCATGCTTCATCTATAATATTTTGAGAGCCTTTTAGAACAACATGGTAATTTGCTTTGGCTATAAAATTAGTCCTAATATGATAGACATCCAAGTTGGATATAATAAAAACTTTCATATAAGTTTGATACTTGATGATTGTTTTGAGATATGAAGATGGTGATATTAGAGTCATGCTAGTTGAGTAGTTGTGAATTTTAGAAATACTTGTTCTAAAGTTTGTGATTCCCGTAGCATGCATGTATGGTAAACCGTTATGTGATGAAGTCGGAGAATGATTTATTTATTGTTTGTCTTCCTTATGAGTGGCGGTCGGGGACGAGCGATGGTCTTTTCCGACCAATCTATCCCCCTAGAAGCATGCGCGTAGTACTTCGTTTCGATAACTAATAGATTTTTGCAATAAGTATGTGAGTTCTTTATGACTAATGTTGAGTCCATGGATTATACGCACTCTCACCCTTCCACCATTGCTAGCCTCTCTACTACCGTGCACCTTTCGTCGGTGTCATATACCCACCATATACCTTCCTCAAAACAGCCACCATACCTACCTATTATGGCATTTCCATAGCCATTCCGAGATATATTGCCATGCAACTTACCATCGTTTCGTTTATTATGACACGTTTCATCATTGTCATATTGCTTTGCATGATCATGTAGTTGACATCGTATTTGTGGCAATGCCACCTTTATAATTCTTTCATACATGTCACTCTTGATTCATTGCATATCCCGGTACACCGCAGGAGGCATTCACATAGAGTCATATTTTGTTCTAAGTATTGAGTTCTAATCTTTGAGTTGTAACTAAATAAAAGTGTGATGATCATCATTATTAGAGCATTGTCCCAAGTGAGGAAAGGATGATGGAGACTATGATTCCCCCACAAGTCGGGATGAGACTCCGGACGAAAAGAAAAAAAAGAGAAAGAAAAGAGGCCATAAAAATAAAAAGGAAGAAGGCCAAAAAAATATGAGAGAAAAAGAGAGAAGGAACAATGTTACTATCCTTTTTCCACACTTTTGCTTCAAAGTAGCACCATGATCTTCATGATAGAGAGTCTCCTATGTTGTCACTTTCATATACTAGTGGGAATTTTACATTATAGAACTTGGCTTGTATATTCCAATGATGGGCTTCCTCAAAATGCCCCAGGTCTTCGTGAGCAAGCGAGTTAGATGCACACCCACTTAGTTTATTTTGTTGATCTTTCATACACTTATAGCTCTAGTGCATCCGTTGCATGGTAATCCCTACTCACTCACATTGATATCTATTGATGGGCATCTCCATAGCCCATTGATACGCCTAGTTGATATGAGACTATCTTCTCCTTTTTTGTCTTCTCCACAACCACCATTCTATTCCACATATAGTGATATGTCCATGGCTCACACTCATATATTGCGTGAAGATTGAAAAAGTTTGAGAACATCAAAAGTATGAAACAATTGCTTGGCTTGTCATCGGGGTTGTGCATGATTAAATACTTTGTGTGATGAAGATAGAGCATAGCCATATTATATGATTTTGTAGGGATAACTTTCTTTGGCCATGTTATTTTGAGAAGACATGATTGCTTTGTTAGTATGCTTGAAGTATTATTATTTTTATGTCAATATTAAACTTTTATCTTGAATCTTTCGGATCTGAACATTCATGCTACAATAAATAAAATTACATTGAAGAATATGCTAAGTAGCATTCCACATCAAAAATTCTGTTTTTATCATTTACCTACTCGAGGACGAGCAGGAATTAAGCTTGGGGATGCTTGATACGTCTCCAACGTATCTATAATTTTTGATTGCTCCATGCTATTATATATATTCTATTTTGGACGTTTAATGGGCTTTATTATACACTTTTATATTATTTTTGGGACTAACCTACTAACCCAAGGCCCAGTGCAAATTGCTGTTTTTTTTGCCTATTTCAGTGTTTCGCAGAAAAGGAATACCAAACGGAGTCCAAATGGAATGAAACCTTCGGGAGCATGATTTTTGGAACAAACGTGATCCACAGGACTTGGAGTGGACGTCAAGAAATCAACGAGGAGGCCACGAGGCAGGGAGGCGCGCCTGCCCCCCTGGGCGCGCCCCCACCCTCGTGGGCCCCTCGTGGCTCCACCGACCTACTTCTTCCTCCTATATATACCCATGTACCCCGAAACCATCGAGGAGCACCACGAAACCCTATTTCCACCGCCGCAACCTTCTGTACCCGTGAGATCCCATCTTGGGGCCTTTTCCGGCGCTCCGCCGGAGGGGGAATCGATCACGGAGGGCTTCTACATCAACACCATAGCCTCTCCGATGATGTGTGAGTAGTTTACCGCAGACCTTCGGGTCCATAGTTATTAGCTAGATGGCTCCTTCTCTCTCTTTGGATCTCAATACAAAGGTATCCTCGATCTTCTTGGAGATCTATTCGATGTAGCTCTTTTTGCGGTGTGTTTGTCGAGATCCGATGAATTGTGGATTTATGATCAAGATTATCTATGAACAATATTTGAATCTTCTCTGAATTCTTTTATGTATGATTGGTTATCTTTGCAAGTCTCTTCGAATTATCAGTTTGGTTTGGCCTACTAGATTGATCTTTCTTGCAATGGGAGAAGTGCTTAGCTTTGGGTTCAATCTTGCGTTGCTCGATCCCAGTGAAAGAAAGGGAAATGACATGTATTGTATTGTTGCCATCGAGGATAAAAAGATGGGGTTTATATCATATTACTTGATTTTATCCCTCTACATCATGTCATCTTGCCTAATGCGTTACTCTGTTCTCATGAACTTAATACTCTAGATGCATGCTGGAGAGCGGTCGATGTGTGGAGTAATAGTAGTAGATGCAGGCAGGAATCGGTCTACTTGTTGCGGACGTGATGCCTATATACATGATCATGCCTAGATATTCTCATAATTATGCACTTTTCTATCAATTACTCGACAGTAATTTGTTCACCCACCATAATACTTATGCTATCTTGAGAGATGCCACTAGTGAAACCTATGGCCCCGGGTCTATTTTCCATCATATTAATCTTCCGTCAACTAGCCATGTCTCTCGCCGTTTATTTTGTAATCTTTACTTTTAATCTTTATCATAAAAATACCAAAAATATTATCTTACCATCTCTATCAGATCTCACTTTTGCAAGTGGCCGTGAAGGGATTGACAACCCCTTTATCGTGTTGGTTGCAAGGTTCTTATTTGTTTGTGTAGGTAAGAGGGACTTGCGTGTGGCCTCCTACTGGATTGATACCTTGGTTCTCAAAAACTGAGGGAAATACTTAAGCTACTTTGCTGCATCACCCTTTCCTCTTCAAGGGAAAAACCAACGCATGCTCAAGAGGTAGCAACCAGCAGCCTAGAGAGTCGAAGCTTGATCTTTGGTTCTCCAGGATGTGCACCGCTACTCAATTTCCTCCAACTTGTCACCATGACCCGGGATGGTAAGCAACGCAGCAGAAAAGTTTCCCAAGATAGTGGAACCACACCTGCCTCACATAGATGTATTATTTATATTGTTGGGCATAGCCCCTGATTCATAGAATTGCCTTACCATATTAGTTACATCATCTCCTATCCAATCCCAAGTAGCCAAATAGAAAGCCACATTGAACCCATCTGGTCCAGGAGATGCATTTGCCCTCATTTCCTTCAAGATGCACCAAAATTCTTTTTTTTTGAAACGGAGATGCACAAAAATTCTTGCTTGTGTGGTATACTGTTGGTGTAGTCTCTTAATTAGTCTCTATTGTAGTTCCAGCGTATGGCCTTCCATGATCTACATTGTTAGTCCCAAATTTGTCCTTAAAATAGTCAACAAATGCGTGGGAGTCAAACTCCCGACCTCATGTTGTCTTGTAGCATTGCTAGCCACTCAAACTAGCTATCATAGGTGATTAATCCGTACCACTAAAGTTGAAGTACCAAGTACATCGGCGGATTTGTTTTTTTTTGTTTTCAAGTTTCTCAACATATCTCGGGAAAAATGTCAACAATTTTTCTTAAAAAATACGAATAAAATTTTAAAATCATGAACTAAAATTGAATTTTATGAACAGTTTTTTCGAACTATGAACAAATTATTGAAAAGAGAATTTAAAATACTCACTAAACATTTTCTAAGTATATGGTGATTATTATTCAAATACACACTAAACATTTTTTTTAAAATATGGTGAACTTTCTTCAAATGCACGTTGAACAATTTTCTGTACAAAATGAACATTTTTTATACACATTGATCATTTTATCTATGTTCGTTCACATTTTTTCAACATGGCAAACTTTTTTGAAACGTTAATATTTTTTTGAAATAATGAACAATATTTGGAATTTTGATTCAAAAAAATTAAAAAACAAATTTAAATTCAGCACATTTTTGAAATATTTAGAATTTTATGAAAAAACATAAAAAATATAATGCAATAAAGAGACCATGATTTTCCTAAAAAAAGCGAAGCTACCACACGGGCGGCAAGAGTGGTTTAAAAAACAAAAAAACGGGCGGCAAGAGAGTAAAGGGCATGCTTATATCTCGCCTTCAGCGAGTCTGGCTTCGGACTCGCTGACGGGCAGAGCGGGCTGGGCCGGACCACGAGCACGGGAGACAACAGCCTTTTTTTTATTTTCTGTTTTCTATTGTGCTTTTATTTTTTTTACATTTGTTTACACTTTAAAATATTTAAAACATATATATTACAAAAGGCACTCTTCAAAAACATTTGAGAAATGGTTGAACAAATATTTGAAAAAATATTGGTCATGTATATAAAATTGTTGGAAAAATATTTGAAAAACTTTGAGCAAGTATTTGAAATTTTTGAACAAGTATTTGGAAAATATTGATCAAGTATTTTTTAAATGTTGATCATGTATACAAAAATGTTGAAAAAATGTTTTAAAATGTTTGAAGTATTTGAAAATTAAAGGATAAAACCTATCAAAGAACAAAAAGGAAAAACAAACCAAAAACCAAAAGGGAGAAAACCTATCTAAGAACAAAAAGAAAAACAGAAAAATAAACGTGAACACCATGGGAAAACCGGCGTCCTGTGCCTCAAGTACACATCGCGCCAACAACTTATTGCGTGCGAGACACGGGCGAAGTGGCTTGCGTAGCCAGCCCTCTCCTAGTAGACCAGAGATCGATCCCCGTTTCTCCCATTTTGTGGCTTCGCTCAGTGGCAATAGAATGGCGCCGGTCCATTTGTAGTTCAACTTAAATAAAGTTGCGTAGAGACACAATAGCATTGTGGTACTGTAGCAAAATGGTGTTGTACCGTCCGGTTGATTGTAACATCATTGTTTTTTGTTGGGGTTTTATTGAAAAAATATATGAAATAATATGAACATTGTTGAATACACATGGAACATTTTTGCAATATACGTTGAGCAATTTATAAATAAAATGAAAGTTTTATAAATTAAGGCTGAAAAAATTCCGATACAAAGTATACATTTTTAATAAACAATGGAAGTTTTCAGTATATAAGGTGGACATTTTCTTAATACAGGATGCAATTTTTTATAATACATGGTGACCTTTTTATGTAATATAGAAAAGGAGAAGTAAACAGAAAAAGTAACGGAAGCAGAAAAAGGAACCAGAGCAGAAATTAAAAGAAACTAGAACAAAACTAATGAAAACCGATAAAAAGTGAAAAAAAAAAGAAAAAAAAAGAAACTCAATAAACAGGAAGTAAAGAGCAACTAAAGAAACCATCACGCAAATCCATATGTGGGCCAGTCTAACTGGAGGCTCGCTTGAGCGAAGCCATGACTATTTGCTGCCCTCGGGCGGCAAATAGGATTCTGCCACCTGAGTGGTCGTTTCGCATGGCTATGGGCCTGCCCAACTAGGTATGTTTAGCTACTCCCTTAATCAATCTTTGTGAAGGTTCTAGAACGTTCCTAAACCAGATTTTTTTATATTTTCTTCAAAGTTCTTTTCTTGTTTTCTGGATTTGTTTTTCGTTTTTCTCAAATTTCATAAAAAGAAAAAAAATTGAACAGACATTTCAAATTCGGAACATTTGTTGAAAATGGGAACATTTTTTAAAATTCTTGAACATTTGTTGTAAAATGGGAAGATTTTTCAAATTCATGAACATCGTTTGAATTCCAGGAACATTTTCAAATTAGTGAGCATTTTTGTGACTCACATGGCTCACTATGTGACTGCATGTAGCCAAGAAGGTTTATGAATGTCTCAGTATTTTGTCGGAACAAGTCACAGTGTTAATAACATACCCTAGAAGCCAGGTGCCATTCTACTTTTAGTTTATTTCCAGGGTGGTTTTGCTTTTTATAGATGTAAGGTAAAACATCCTCTTTGTCTCTTTTCTGTGGTCTGTGGTTGTAGATTAAAATTGGTGCATTCATGCGAAAAAAATCAACTTGGTCCCTGTATATACAAGTAAACTGTAGAGAAAGATTCCACATGGCGTTGGCTTTAGGGAAGTATCATGCAAATAAAGGAGAGAGATTACATAGTGGGATGATGTTGTTTCTGAAGGAAATATGCCCTAGAGGCAATAATAAAGTTGTTATTTATATTTCCTTATATCATGATAAATGTTTATTATTCATGCTAGAATTGTATTAACCGGAAACTTAGTACATGTGTGAATACATAGACAAACAGAGTGTCACTAGTTTGCCTCTACTTGACTAGCTCGTTGAATCAAAGATGGTTAAGTTTCTTAGCCATAGATATGAGTTTTTATTTGATTAACAGGATCACATCATCCTAACGGACATGGCTTGCTGATCCAAACCCGAGTAGCTCCCAAATTCTCTATGTTCTGCTGCATCAGGGTAGAAATGAAGGAGAAGAGACACGAGAGAACAAATCTCTCAATTCATTAGGACTACAAAAAAGGTTCTTCGGGAATATATATGTTTAGAAAAGCACATACCACTCTGTCTCCCTTCGAAAGCCGCCACGAGCAACACCACAGTGCACGTCCAGAGCAGCATGGTGGTACCATCCACAGGCTAACCCATGCCGCCGGCCACGCCTTCACGGCCTTCACGACAGCACCCATCTAATCTGTAGCACCTCGCGGGGAAGATCTGCAGAACAATAAAAGAAACTACATTCTTCGGCATTATATTTATGTGTACTTGATGTAGAGAGAAAGCTACAATAATATATGGCTCTTCCAATTGGTAAATCTGCTTGGATTATGTGAACATCAACCAGATTGGTGCACAACACTCCCTAGAAACATCTATCTAAGTAAATAGGTACAAAATCTCCTATAGTAAACCAGAACGAATGATTTAGGATCGGTAAGCATACATATTCTAATGAACATAAAAGAAACCCTCCCTAGAAACACATTCTGATGCAGGTGCAGTCATCGTGACCTTCCACATAATTCAGGACAGAAACATCTATCTAAGTAAATGACAAGGATAAAGACAGACGAAATTAAGTTGATTAGCTTGTATAAGTAAGGATAGTGGCGAGCTCAGGTAGCTTTAAAATATGTTTTTTAGAAGAAATTAAGTTGAGTATAGTTGTATATACCACCTGAAAAATAATGCCTTTAGTATAAACTATGGAAGCAATTTAATATGGCATCGCTTAGGCCGAGTTTGGCATTGTATTTTTTTTCAAAATCATACTACTCTAAAATCACAGTATTGTGATGATGAGTTTCATCAACCATATGTGTATTTGGGAGGAAGTTTTCAATCTGCAATTAATTTTTTACCTACGAAATCAAAACTTAAACTTTTTTGTTGCTTCAATACAATAAGGAGACCTGCACATTCAGTTTTAATTTGCAAAAGAATGGCTTTCATGACTCAGTTCTCTTTCTAAAACTGAATGTCGCAATTAATCACAAACCTCCCACAATTTGACCAGTCCAGCTAAACGGACGATATAAAATAATGTGTGCATCCATACGTCAAGTGCAAACTATGAAAATAAGTGTCTTAATATAACTTACGTTGTTCATCACCCGCAAAAAAAAACTTACGTTGTTCATAGTTTGCACTTCATCAGAATCCAACGGCTCAGCTTAGGCCATCAATGGAAACCTAAACACTGATTAGTAAGGAGGTTAAATACACTCTATACAACAAACTCAGTACACTTCCAGATAGGTATCCAGCTTTAAGTTCAGACATTAAATATAGAATTGCATCAGCTATTTTGGATAAACAGAAAAGCATACGCTATTCTAAAGATCATTCTGTATATGTAAGATCTGCCTTGCTATAAAGCTGACAAAAGAAAAGATAATCCAACTTTCTAAATCCCAACAAATAGACATGTTAGTATCCAATTTTAATGAGTGCACCTTCAGGATAAGCCAATAATCACCATTGACTGATTATTAGAGCTTTTCAAGTCTCTAAATATATTTTGTTTATTATAGCCCGACTCTTCCAAAAAGAATTAATAAAGAAGGGCACACTCTAGTTTATCCATGGATTTAACACACATGGCAACATATCTGTCATGAAATAGCGGGGAGAAGATTAATCTTGATATCTACTACCTCCATTCCTAAATATAAGACTTTTGGACAGTTTAATAGGGTGTTAGGTGTCACCATAAGAGCGAACACCCTATTAAACTGGGGTGTAAGAAGGGCACTGATACGTCCATTTTGCATCATGCTTTTATATCGATATTTATCGCATTATGGGCTGTTATTTCACGTTATGTCACAATACTTATGGCTATTCTTTCTTATTTTACAAGGTTTACCATGAAGAGGGGGAATGCCGGCAGCTGGAATTCTGGCTGGAAAAGGAGCAAATATTGGAGACCTATTCTGCGCAACTCCAAAAGTCCTGAAACTCCACGGAATATCTTAAAATAAATAAAGAAAAATCGTCGCCAAAGATGAAGGCCAGGGGGCCCACACCCTGCTCACAATGGTGGGGGGCACGCCCCTCCCCCCTGGGCGCGCCCCCTACCTCGTGGGCCCCCTGGTGGCTCTCCGACGCCCATCTTCTCCTTTATGAAGTCTTTCGATGAGAAAAAAATCATAAGCAACCTTTCGGGACGAGACTCCGCCGCCACGAGGCGGAACCTTGGCGGAACCAATCTAGGGCTCCGGCGGAGCTGTTCTACCGGGGACACTTCCCTCCGAGAGGGGAAAATCATCGCCATCATCATCATCAACGCTCCTCTCATCGGGAAAGGGCAATCTCCATCAACATCCTCACCAGCACCATCTCATCTCCAAACCCTAGTTCATCTCTTGTATCCAATTCTTGTCTCTAAGTCCGGGATTGGTGCTAGTAGTGTTGATTACTCCTTGTAGTTGATGCTAGTTGGTTTATCTGGTGGAAGATTATATGTTCAGATCCTTTATGCACATTATTACCCCTCTGATTATGAACATGAATATGCTTTGTGAGTAGTTACGTTTGTTCCTGAGGACACGGGAGAAGTCTTGCTATTAGTAGTCATGTGAATTTGGTATTCGTTCGATATTTTGATGAGATGTATGTTGTCTAGCCTCTAGTGGTGTTATGTGAACGTCGACTACATAACAGTTTACCATTATTTGGGCCTAGAGGAAGGCATTGGGAAGTAATAAGTAGATGATGGGTTGCTAGATTGACAGAAGCTTAAACCCTAGTTTATGCGTTGCTTCGTAAGGGGCTGATTTGGATCCATATGTTTCATGATATGGTTAGGTTTACCTTAATACTTTTGTTGTAGTTGCGGATGCTTGCAATAGAGGTTAATCATAAGTGGGATGCTTGTTCAAGTAAGAACAACACCCAAGCACCGGTCCACCCACATATCAAATTATCAAAGTACCGAACGCGAATCATATGAGCCTGATGAAAACTAGCTTGACAATATTCCCATGTGTCCTCGGGAGCGCTTTTCCTATTATAAGAGTTTGTTCCGGCTTGTCCTTTGCTACAAAAAGGATTGGGCCACCTTGCTGCACCTTATTTACTTTTGTTAGTTGTTGCTCGTTACAATTTATCTTATCACAAAACTATTTGTTACCACTTATTTTAGTACTTGCAGAGAATACCTTGCTGAAAACCGCTTATCATTTCCTTCTGCTCCTCGTTGGGTTCGACACTCTTACTTATCGAAAGGACTACGATAGATCCCCTATACTTGTGGGTCATCAAGACTCTTTTCTGGCGCCGTTGCCGGGGAGTGTAGCGCCTTTGGTAAGTGGAATTTGGTAAGGAAAAATTTATATAGTGTGCTAAAATTTTCTGTCACTTGTTACTATGGAAACTGAATCTCTGAGCGGCTTGTTCGGGGTATCTTCACCCCGTCCAGTAGAGCAAAGAGTTGCTCCTCAACCTACTGAACTTATTGAAAATGAAACTCCTTTTGTATTTCCTTCGGGTATTATGGAAAAACTGCTAGCTAATACCTTTACAGGAGATGGGACAAAGCATCCCGACGAGCATCTACGCTATTTGGATGATATTTGTGGATTATTTAAGCTTGCAGGTATACCCGATGATGTTGTTAAGAAGAAGGCTTTCCATTTATCTTTGGAGGGAGACGCATCGACATGGTATAAGCTATGTGATGACACAAGATCATGGAACTATAAAAGAATGAAATTGGAATTTCATCAAAAGTATTACCCTATGCATCTTGTTCATCGTGATCGCAATTATATATATAATTTTTGACCTCGCGAAGGAGAAAGCATCGCTCAAGCTTGGGGGAGGCTTAAATCAATGTTATATTCATGCCCCAATCATGACCTCTCAAGAGAAACAATTCTTCAGAATTTTTATGCTCGGCTTTCTCATAATAATCAAACCATGCTCGATACTTCTTGTGCTGGCTCTTTTATGATGAAGACTATTGAATTCAGATGGAATTTATTGGATAGAATTAAACACAACTCTGAAGATTGGGACCTCGACGAAGGTAAGGAGTCAGGTATGACACCTAAGTTTTATTGTGTTAAATCTTTTATGGATACCGATATTTTCCATAAGTTTAGCACTAAATATGGACTTGACTCTGAGATAGTAGCTTCTTTCTGTGAATCTTTTGCTACTTATGTTGATCTCCCCAAGGAGAAGTGGTTTAAATATCATCCTCCCATAGAAGTAAAAGTAGATGCACCTATTAAAGTTGAGAAAAGACCATCATTTATAATGATCAAATTGTTCCCACCTCTTATGTTGAGAAACCACCTTTCCCTGCTAGAGTAAAGGATCATGCTAAAGCTTCAACTGTTGTTCGTAAAAGCAATACTAGAACTTATACACCTCCTGAGCAAGTCAAAGTAGAACCTAATATTGCTATTGTTAAAGATCTCTTGTCTGATAATATTGATGGGCATGTCATTGAATTCTCTGGTGAAACTACTAGAATTCCTAAACCCTGTGATAGAGATAAACATAGACCTGTGGTAGGCGAGCCTGTTATTTCTGTTAAAATAGGAGATCATTGTTATCATGGCTTATGTGATATGGGTGCGAGTGCTAGTGTTATACCACATACTTTGTACGAAGAAATTAAGAATGAAATTGCACCCGCTGAGATAGAAGATATTGATGTTACAATTAAGCTTGCCAATAGAGATACTATTTTGCCAGTGGGAATTGTTAGAGATGTTGAAGTCTTGTGTGGGAAAACTAAATATCCTGCTGATTTTCTTGTTCTTTGTTCTCCACAAGATAGCTTTTGTCCCATTATATTTGATAGACCCTTCTTGAACACTGTTAATGCTAGGATAGATTGCGAAAAGAATGTTGTTACTATTGGCTTGGATGATATGGTTCATGAGTTTAATTTCTCTAAATTTAGTAAACAACATCGTGAGGAAGAATTGCCTAGTAAGGATGAAATTATTGGTCTTGCTTCTATTGCCGTACCTCCTAGTGATCCTTTAGAACACTATTTGCTAGACCATGAAAATGATATGTTTATGAATGAAAGAAGGGAAATAGATGAAATATTCTTTAAACAGTAACCTATTCTGAAACACAATTTGCCTGTTGAAATCCTAGGGGATCCTCCTCCACCCAAGGGTGATCCCGTGTTTGAGCTTAAACCGTTGCCTGATAATCTTAAATATGCTTATCTTGATGAAAAGACAATATATCCTGTTATTATTAGTGCTAACCTTTCAGAGCATGAAGAAGAAAGATTATTGAAAACTTTGAAGAAGCACCGTGCCGCTATTGGATATACTCTCTTGATGATCTTAAGGGCATCAGTCCCACTCTATGCCAGCATAAAATAAATTTGGAAGCGGATGCCAAACCAGTTCGTGATCCTCAACGACGTTTGAATCCTAAAATGAAAGAAGTGGTAAGAAAGGAAATACTCAAGCTTCTGGAGGCAGGTATAATTTATCCCGTTGCTGATAGTCAGTGGGTAAGTCCTGTCCATTGTGTCCCTAAGAAGGGAGGTATTACTGTTGTCCCTAATGATAAAGATGAATTGATCCCGCAAAGAATTATCACAGGTTATAGGATGGTAATTGATTTCCGCAAATTAAATAAAGCTACTAAGAAAGATCATTACCCCTTACCTTTTATTGATCAAATGCTAGAAAGATTATGCAAACATACACATTATTTCTTTCTAGATGGTTATTCTGGTTTCTCTCAAATACCTGTGTCGGCTAAAGATCAATCAAAGACTACTTTTACATGCCCTTTTGGTACTTTTGCTTATAGACGTATGCCTTTTGGTTTATGTAATGCACCTGCTACCTTTCAAAGATGCATGATGGCTATATTCTCTGATTTTTGTGAAAAGATTTGTGAGGTTTTCATGGACGACTTTTCCGTCTATGGTTCCTCTTTTGATGATTGCTTGAGCAATCTTGATCGAGTTTTGCAGAGATGTGAAGAAACTAATCTTGTCTTGAATTGGGAAAAGTGCCACTTTATGGTTAATGAAGGTATTGTCTTGGGGCACAAAGTTTCTGAAAGAGGTATTGAAGTTGACAAAGCCAAGGTTGACGCTATTGAAAAGATGCCATGTCCCAAGGACATCAAAGGTATAAGAAGTTTCCTTGGTCATGCCAGATTTTATAGGAGGTTCATTAAGGAATTCTCAAAAATTTCTCGGCCTCTGACTAATTTATTACAAAAAGATGTACCATTTGTCTTTGATGATGATTGTGCAGAAGCATTTGAAATACTTAAGAAAGCATTAGTCTCTGCACCTATTGTTCAGCCACCTGATTGGAATTTACCCTTTGAAATTATGTGTGATGCTAGTGATTATGCTGTAGGTGCTGTTCTAGGGCAAAGAGTTGATAAGAAATTAAATGTTATCCATTATGCTAGTAAGACTCTAGACAATGCTCAAAGAAATTATGCTACTACTGAAAAGGAACTTTTAGCAGTTGTATTTGCTTGTGATAAATTCAGACCTTATATTGTTGATTCTGAAGGAACTATTCACACCGATCATGCTGCTATTAAATATCTTATGGAAAAGAAAGATGCTAAACCTAGACTTATTAGATGGGTTCTCTTGCTGCAAGAATTTGATTTGCATATTGTTGATAGAAAAGGAGCTGAGAACCCAGTTGCAGACAACTTGTCTAGGTTAGAGAATGTTCTTGATGACCCACTACCTATTGATGATAGCTTTCCTGATGAACAATTAAATGTCATAAGCACTTCTCGTAGCACTCCATGGTATGCTGATTATGCTAATTATATTGTTGCTAAATTTATACCACCTAGCTTCACATACCAACAAAAGAAAAAGTTCTTTTATGATTTGAGACATTACTTTTGGGATGATCCACATCTTTATAAAGAAGGAGTAGATGGTGTTATTAGACGTTGTGTACCTGAGCATGAACAGGAACAGATCCTACGCAAGTGTCACTCCGAAGCTTATGGAGGACACCACGCTGGAGATAGAACCGCACATAAGGTATTGCAATCTGGTTTTTATTGGCCAACTCTCTTCAAGGATGCCCGTAAGTTTGTTTTGTCTTGTGATGAATGTCAAAGAATTGGTAATATTAGTAGATGTCAAGAAATGCCTATGAATTATTCACTTGTTATTGAACCATTTGATGTTTGGGGCTTTGATTATATGGGACCTTTTCCTGCTTCTAATGGATACACTCATATTTTAGTTGCTGTTGATTACGTTACTAAGTGGGTAGAAGCTATTCCAACTAGTAGTGTTGATCATAACACTTCTATTAAAATGCTTAAGGAAGTTGTTTTTCCGAGGTTTGGAGTCCCTAGATATTTAATGACTGATGGTGGTTCACATTTTATTCATGGTGCTTTCCGTAAAATGCTTGCTAAATATGACGTTAATCATAGAATTGCATCTCCTTATCACCCACAGTCTAGTGGTCAAGTAGAATTGAGTAATAGAGAGCTCAAATTAATTTTGCAAAAGACTGTTAATAGGTCTAGAAAGAATTGGTCCAAGAAACTTGATGATGCATTATGGGCCTATAGAACTGCATATAAGAATCCTATGGGTATGTCTCCGTATAAAATGGTTTATGGAAAAGCATGTCACTTACCTCTCGAACTAGAACATAAGGCATATTGGGCTATTAAAGAGCTCAATTATGATTTCAAACTTGCCGGTGAGAAGAGGTTATTCGATATTAGCTCACTTGATGAATGGAGAACCCAAGCTTATGAAAATGCCAAGTTATTTAAAGAAAAAGTTAAAAGATGGCATGACAAAAGGATACAAAAGCGTGAGTTTAATGTAGGTGATTATGTATTGCTATACAACTCTCGTTTAAGATTTTTTGCAGGAAAACTTCTCTCCAAATGGGAAGGTCCCTACGTTATCGAAGAGGTCTATCGTTCCGGTGCCATAAAAATCAACAATTTCGAAGGCACAAATCCGAAGGTGGTAAACGGTCAAAGATCAAAACACTATATCTCAGGTAATCCTATAAATGTTGAAACCAATGTTATTGAAACTGTAACCCCGGAGGAATACATAAGGGACACTTTCCGGAACGTTTCAAACTCCGAAAAGGAATAGGTATGTGGTACGGTAAGTAAACCGACCCCAAAACAATTTTAAAGCAATATTTCTCCGTTTTGGAATATTTAGAAAAATAGAAAAATAAGTAGCATTCCAGGGAGGACACGAGGCTTCCACGAGGGTGGAGGGCGCGCCCTACCCCCTGGGCGCGCCCCCTACCTCGTGAGCACCTCGTGTGCCCTCCGGACTCCGTTTTCTTGCATGATACGTATTTCGGTCGGTAAAAATTCATTATATATTCTCCCGAAGGTTTTGACTCCCGTATCATGCAAATATCCTCTGTTTTCGTTTCGAGCTGTTTCCGTTGCACTATCATCCTTCTATGAGGGTGAGCCTATGCCATGGAAGGTGGACGACAAGCTTGCATCATCAACAACACCTCCACCGCCAACAACAAAGGAGGAGACATAATCACATGGGTATGGGCACTCCCCTTGGCAACTGCCAAGCTTGGGGGAGGTGCCCCGGTATCGTATCACCATCACAACTCATATCTTTACCGTTTTTCTTAGTTCGATCCTATTAGTAGTATCTTGATTTAGTAGAATAAAGCCATGGCATAATCTAGTTTTGGAGTTTTCTTTATGATCCCTCTATGCAATCGAGTCCGTGAGCTATATTTATATAATAAAGATTAGTGTTGAGTCAAGGGCTTGATTACTTTGCCATGATCTTGGGTGAATAAAGAAAAGAATAAAAAGAAACAAAGAGTTCATATTGATCTTATTGAGAGTAATGACTTCACATAGAAAGAGTGTGATGATTAAAAAGTTGTTGGGAGTTGGCAAATATAGCTTTGGTCATCGTTGCAATTAATAGGAAGTAATAAGGAGAGAGAGGTTTCACATATAGATATATTATCATTGACATCTTTTATGATTGACTCATTGAAATATGACATGCTAAAAGAGTTGATGTTGGACAAGGAAGACAACGTAATGAGTTATGTTTTCTTATATCTGAGATAAAGTATATTGTCATGGATCTCCTAACCTGTTGAGCTTGCCTTTCCCCCTCATGCTAGCCAAATTCTCAGCACCAAGTAGAGATACTACTTGTGCTTCCAAATACCCCTAAACCAGTTTAGCCATGAGAGTCCACCATATCTACCTATGGATTGAGTAAGATCCTTCAAGTAAGTTGTCATCGGTGCAAGCAATAAAAATTGCTCTCTAAATATGCATGACTTATTAGTGCAGAGAAATAAGCTTTGTACGAACTTGTTGTGGACGCAATAAAAGCGACGGACTGCATAATAAAGGTTCACATACAAGGGGCAATATAAAGTGACGTTCTTTTGCATTAAGATTTTGTGCATCCAACCATAAAAGCGCATGGCAACCTCTGCTTCCCCCTGCGAAGGGCCTATCTTTTATTATTATCCTCTACCTTATGCAAGAGCCACGATGATCTTCACCTTTCCTTTTTCATTTTATCCTTTGGCAAGCTCAGCATGTTGGAAAGAACATGATATATATATCTAATTGGATGTGGGTGAGCATGAATTATTATTGTTGACATTACCCTCGAGGTAAAAGGTTGTGGGGAAAAACTACAAGCCCCTATCTTTCTCTGTGTCCGGTTAAAACTCCGTAACCACAAGTATTGCGTGAGTGTTAGCAATTATGAAGGACTAAGTGATAGTTGAGTATGTGGACTTGCTTTTAAGCTCTGACATAGACTCTTTCCGATGTTATGATAAATTGCAATTGCTTCAATGACTGAGGGTATAATTTTTTGGTGCTCAATAAGGTTTATGATTCATACTTTGGCTTTGTGAGAAGATCATCACTTGAACATAAGTAATCATATGACAAATTTATATATGTTGCTGTTATGAAAATAATCATGATGCCTTCATGTCCGTATTTTATTTTTATCGACGCCTCTACCTCTAAACATGAGGACATATTTATTGTTATCGGCTTTTCGCTTGAGGACAAGAGAGGTCTAAGCTTGGGGGAGTTGATACGTCCATTTTGCATCATGCTTTTATATCGATATTTATCGCATTATGGGATGTTATTTCACGTTATGTCACAATACTTATGGCTATTCTCTCTTATTTTACAAGGTTTACCATGAAGAGGGGGAATGCCGACAGCTGGAATTCTGGCTGGAAAAGGAGCAAATAATGGAGACCTATTCTGCGCAACTCCAAAAGTCCTGAAACTCCATGGAATATCTTAAAATAAATGAAGAAAAATCGTCGCCAAAGATGAAGGACAGGGGGCCCACACCCTGCTCACGAGGGTGGGGGGCGCGCCCCTCCCCCTGGGCGTGCCCCCTACCTCGCGGGCCCCCTGGTGGCTCTCCGACGCCCATCTTCTCCTTTATGAAGTCTTTCGATGAGAAAAAAATCATAAGCAACCTTTCGGGACGAGACTCCGCCGCCACGAGGCGGAACCTTGGCGGAACCAATCTAGGGCTCCGGCGGATCTGTTCTGCCGGGGACACTTCCCTTCGGGAGGGGGAAATCATCGCCATCATCATCATCAATGCTCCTCTCATCGGGAGAGGGCAATCTCCATCAACATCTTCACCAGCACCATCTCATCTCCAAACCCTAGTTCATCTCTTGTATCCAATTCTTGTCTCTAAGTCCGGGATTGGTGCTAGTAGGTTGCTAGTAGTGTTGATTACTCCTTGTAGTTGATGCTAGTTGGTTTATCTGGTGGAAGATTATATGTTCAGATCCTTTATGCACATTATTACCCCTCTGATTATGAACATGAATATGCTTTGTGAGTAGTTACGTTTGTTCCTGAGGACACGGGAGAAGTCTTGCTATTAGTAGTCATGTGAATTTGGTATTCGTTCGATATTTTGATGAGATGTATGTTGTCTAGCCTCTAGTGGTGTTATGTGAACATCGACTCAATAACACTTTACCATTATTTGGGCCTAGAGGAAGGCATTGGGAAGTAATAAGTAGATGATGGGTTGCTAGAGTGACAGAAGCTTAAACCCTAGTTTATGCGTTCCTTCGTAACGGGCTGATTTGGATCCATATGTTTCATGCTATGGTTATGTTTACCTTAATACTTTTGTTGTAGTTGCAGATGCTTGCAATAGAGGTTAATCATAAGTGGGATGCTTGTTCAAGTAAGAACAGCACCCAAGCACCGGTCCACCCACATATCAAATTATCAAAGTACCGAACGCGAATCATATGAGCGTGATGAAAACTAGCTTGACGATATTCCCATGTGTCCTCGGGAGCGCTTTTCCTATTATAAGAGTTTGTTCCGGCTTGTCCTTTGCTACAAAAAGGATTGGGCCACCTTGCTGCACCTTATTTACTTTTGTTACTTGTTGCTCGTTACAATTCATCTTATCACAAAACTATCTGTTACCACTTATTTTAGTACTTGCAGAGAATACCTTGCTGAAAACCGCTTATCATTTCCTTCTGCTCCTCGTTGGGTTCGACACTCTTACTTATCGAAAGGACTACAATAGATCCCCTATACTTGTGGGTCATAAGGCACACTCTAGTAGTTACCATAATAGGGCGTTATCTCTGAGATATTGAGGATGAAAGGATAGCAAGTAAAGAATGATCAAGTAAAGGAGAACTCAACATGATCTACAGATTATACATCTCTAGCAATACCATCATGACGCCTTCCGATTGAAGTAATCTGCGGCATGTACAGCTGGGTTGGCAGAGAACTTCTACAACCAATGCTTGAGACCGACCAGCAGAGACATACACACGTCAGGTTGGCGGAGAACTTCTACAGCCAGCGCTTGAGATTGACGGAGTGCAGGCTAGTGGTGCGCCTGCATAATTCGCGCCACCTGGTGTCTAGCACACAAGTCTTCAGGGCATCTTCGGGCGGAAGAAGGGACAACAGATGCCGGGGAGGTCGTCAGTGAGGTCACCGAGGCAGTCCTTGCCACCCTCGCGGCCATCACAAGCTTCATGTCGAACATGTAACGGGTGTTGCGGGAGCAAGCCAAAAAAATCAGTAGAATCATGAGAAAGCACAAAGTCGATCAAGGTGATAGGGTCTCAAGAAAATGGAAGAGAATGCAGCATCACCTGATCAGGAAGCTCCGGCCGCCGGCAGCAGCGGGAACGAACAGGGAGAGCAAGGCGCCTCCTCCCATTCCTCCGGTATTTAAACCACAAGGGAGAGCAGACGATTCGGTGTCGTCCCTCGATTCCCCTGTGTGCCATTATTGCCGTGATCATCTCTTTGAAGGGAATTGCTAACTCACTTCTTTGAAATCGTACTATGCTCCGCTAATAATTGCCATGATTGAGAAAATTCCTATGAGACGTGATATGGCTTCTTCCCCACATGCACAATAGAAGCTCTTCGAATAGGGAACCAAAAAACAAATTGTAAGTTGTGAAGCACTCAAACTTCAATAAAAATGACCAGGAAAAAGTATATATCTAGCCTGAAATTCCAAGGTATCTGTATAAGTACAACATAAACCGAAGGATTTACCTGCTTCAAAGTAGTTAGTTTTGCTTCTCCAAAAATAGAAGGATTTACCTGCTCCAATAAGTAAATAAGGTATTGTGCGATACACTAACAATTGCCACTGACTTCTTCGTGTCGCTTAGTTACTATGATCTTGATATATATTTATTTTCAGAGTTCTCATTTCAGAAGGAATATAATATATATGTAGCATAGTGAAGACTGCACTTCTAGCATTAGTTATTTTTCTCCAATAATTTGTTATTGACATCATCATCAAGTCATCGGAGCCATGCGCCCGCATAGCCATTGCCTGTCTCTTTGGCGAATTTTTATACAAAATTCATACAATCGGAAAGCTATTGCTAGAACCTAAGCTATACAAACTGAATTTACATAAATTCATGGCAGCACAATTTATGATGTCCTAAAAATTACTCATATCTTGCACAGACAACTAACATAGAAAATTTATATATCTTCAATCACTTTGATCATATTTTGCATGTATTGCAATCAATTATAGAGAAAACTTGATAACGTCGTTGCCGAGCTTGAATGAAATCACTTGAGTATTTGCTTGGGGGAAATTGTTCACATATGAATTAAGACTAAGAGAGATGAACCTACATCCTTTTAATACATCTAATGCTTAACAATGCCAAAAACATTTTTTTAAATTGCATAGAAGTACAAATAATAAGCTATATTTAAAAATCTTCCTTGCATGAATAACTAACAATATACAATCACAACAGTGTTGTCAAATATTATGTCATGTCTTCCTGTGTTTAATTAGCCAATAGTTCTACAGTAATGTCTGGGTTCAAAGCAGAGTACTATGGGCAGCAACTAATTTACTCTTTTGACCTTCCATTTTTACTTTATATGTGTGTGTGTAATCTGCCTAGCCTAACCACACGCAAAGATCATAAATCAGAGTCTAATCACAGGATAATCAATTATTTCATAAAGCAATATAGCAAAAATAGAAGGGCTAGTATAAAGTATTTAAGGAAATGGGATTGGGAAATGCATCCAACATCAACTGTAATATATCTGCAACAATATAATCCAGCCACTAAAGTGCACATGCTACTCATTTCTGAAGAGAAGCCACTTCTTACTGTTGGAAAATGACAAGAAGTAGGAATAGGATGGACTCGGGTTGCAATCTAGGACCACTGCACTAAGAATCTAATGTGACAAGATAAAAAAAGTTATTTGTAAGCCATTTCTTCAGGCTCTTAGGCAGCCTGACTGAGCATTTTCCTGCTCCTTAACTATATGGGAATAACGTTTTATGAAGGATGAATCTACTGACATATACTAAGTAAGAACTACTGGAATTAAAAATAATTTGATATCTCGCAAAACCACTGAGTAAAAGAAATAACTTCAAAGGATTGGTAGAATAGTAGGTAAATATCCTTCAGGAGAAGCCCAGATAATCAATATACCTTTTTTAGGGAAATTCAGTTTTTTGTCTGTTCTGTTAATGCAGGAGGAAAAATTTAATGATCTCCTTGGTTTTACCTTGAAATAACATAAGATAACTCCGTACTTGTTTGGTTGATTCAGGCATAAACAGGTGATCCAATAAGCTTGATGTTGAATAGTACATTGATGTAGCCATGAACAACCAATCCAATAAGCTTGATGAAGATTGCTAGTCCCCCTTTGGATATAAAAGAAGACTTGTAATGTGGTAATCATACAGAGATATTAACATGGGGGTGGGGAATCAGAACCATAAAGAAACACTCCTCTAAAATTGTGCTCTTCTTGGATAGAAACATTTGATGTACCTAAGGATCCAAATCGAATATAGTCATGATGGTATGACCTGGTCTACAAGAGAATCAAAGACTTGATATTAGTTATCATTAGCAGGCACCATTAGCTTACACAAATAAATGAGCATATGTAAAATCATTTACTTCATCAATCCTAGATGCAAAATAGATATAAAGATTTGTGTACCTTCTGAATCCATCAGGACCTGACCATCCTATGGACTATAGATCCTCATCCAAACTATAATTTTCTTCATGTAGGAGGTTGCCCACCAATTGTTTTAATGTTACTTTGTAGCTAAATTTAGTGTAGCTTCAATCAGCTCCTGAAGTTGGCCTCGTTCCTAGATTGCAGAACTGTTATGATAAAATAAAGTGTCAATCATCTCTTATCAGAGACGTAGAGAGACCCAACGTGACCCTACGACAAGGGGAAGTAAGAAATTGCCACAAAAGTAGAGTAAAAAAGTGCTCCTACCGGATTTCACCGATGCCTAAGAGTATGGCAAGGCCGCATCGCGCCGCCGACACCCGTGTGGTAGATCCAACCACCAACACCTTCTCCGCTAGCTCTGTGCCACTGCCGACGCTTGCGTGGCTTGGAGATGGAGACGAGGAAGACCCGCTGCTGGCTGCTCCTCTCGAATGTGATGGCAGCCGCGCCGGCGATGGGTTCCAGATGAAGATGAAGTCGTTGCTGAGCCCACCAGCGAGGAGGAGGTCATGATCGTGACGGCGGTATCTGCCTTCTAGCCTGGGGCGGCCTTGGGGATAGACTGGAGGAGAAGGTATGGTGGAGGTGGCTTTGGCGGCACCGGCGAAACCCTAGCAAGCGCACGACATGACAACGAGCGCCGGCGGTGATCGTGCTGGGCGGGTAGCGCCATGGGCGCGGGAGGAGGAGGAGGCGGCGGGCCTAGAGGAGAGGGACGGCAGACGGCGGGCCAGCGAGAGCGCCAGCACATCGGTGGCCACGGGTTGTGGCGGCGGAGGCGGAGGCGGAGGAAACGAGAGAGAGGCCACGTGTGTGGGCTTCAAACCCCGAGCCCACCAATTCCAGTAAAAGCGTCGATGGTAACTGCGCACCCATCGATCCTAGCGACAGTGAATGCGTCTGTTGGGGAACGTAGTAATTTCAAAAAAATTCCTACGCACATGCAAGATCATGGTGATGCATAGCAACGAGAGGGGAGAGTGTGTCCACGTACCCTCATAGACCGAAAGCGGAAGCGTTAGCACAACGAGGTTGATGTAGTCGTACGTCTTCATGATCCGACCGATCAAGTACCGAATGCACGCACATCCAAGTTCAGCACACGTTTAGCCCGATGACGTCCCTCGAACTCCGATCTAGCCGAGTGTTGAGGGAGAGTTTCATTAGCACGACGGTGTGGTGACGATGATGATGTTCTACCGACGCAGGGCTTCGCCTAAGCACCGCTACAGTATTATCGAGGTGGACTATGGTGGAGGGGGGCACCGCACACGGCTAAAAGATCAAACGATCAATTGTTGTGTCTTTGGGGTGCCCCCTGCCCCCGTATATAAAGGAACAAGGGGGGGTGCGGCCGGCCAGGAGAGGGGGCGCGCCAGGAGGAGTCCTACTCCCACCGGGAGTAGGACTCCCTCCCTTTTCCTAGTTGGACTAGGAGTGGAGGGGGAAAGAGGTGGAGGAGAAGAAGGAAAGGGGGGGCGCCACCCCCCTCTCCTTGTCCTATTCGGACTAGGGGGGAGGGGCACGCGACCCTTGCCCTGGCCGCCTCTCCTCTCTTCCACTAAGGCCCACTATGGCCCAATAACCTCCCAGTACTCCGGTAAAATCCCGATTTCACCCGGAACACTTCCGATATCCAAACATAGGCTTCCAATATATCAATCTTCATGTCTCGAACATTTCGAGACTCCTTGTCATGTCTGTGATCACATCCGGGACTCCGAACAACCTTCGGTACATCAAAACATATAAACTCATAATATAACTGTCATCGAAACGTTAAGCGTGCGGACCCTACGGGTTCGAGAACTATGTAGACATGACCTAGACAAGTCTCCGGTAAATAACCAATAGCGGAACTTGGATGCTCATATTGGCTCCCACATATTCTACGAAGATCTTTATCGGTCAGACCACATAACAACATACGTTGTTCCCTTTGTCATCGGTATGTTACTTGCCCGAGATTCTATCGTTGGTATCTCAATACCTAGTTCAATCTCATTACCGGCAAGTCTCTTTACTCGTTCCGTAATACATCATCCCGCAACTAACTCATTAGTTGCAATGCTTGCAAGGCTTAAGTGATGTGTGATGACCCGCAAGTATACGGGATAGTTGTAGCCTCTTTCGATAAGTAAGAGTGTCGAACCCAACGAGGAGCTAAAGGTAGAGCAAATACTCTCCCAAGTCCTATCGGCCACTGATATGACTCTACGCACGCTTGACGTTCGCTTTACCTAGAACAAGTATGAAACTAGAAGTACTTTGTAGGAGTGATAGGATAGGTTTGCAAGATAATAAAGAACACGTAAATATAAACTAGGGGCTGTTTAGATAAAGATGCAATAAAGTAAATATAGCGAGTGTGGAAAAGTGGTGATAGGAGTTGTGAAATTGCCCCTAAGCAATTGACTATGTTACTAGACCGGTAATCACTATTGCAATTCTATTTGAGGGAGAGGCATAAGCTAACATATCATCCCTTACTTGGAATTCTATGTACTTATGATTGGAACTCTAGCAAGCATCCGCAACTACTAAAGATTCATTAAGGTAAAACCCAACCATATCATTAAAGCATCAAGTCCCCTTTTATCCCATATGCAAACAACCTACTTACTCGGGTTTGTGTTTCAGTCACTCACGCAACCCACCATAAGCAAATCATAAACATATTGCAAACCCTACAGCGGGAATCCCTCACGCTTGCGCGACACGGAGGGCACCATAGGACAGGATCGATAATAAAACATGCAACTCAAACCAATCATAGCAATTCATCAATCACCGGTAGGACAACGAAAATCTACTCAGACATCATAGGATGGCAACACATCGTTGGAAAATAATATGAAGCATAAAGCACCTTGTTCAAGTAGAGGGTACAACGGGTTGCGGGAGAGTGGACCGCTGAATATAGAAGGGGGAAGGTGATGGAGATTTTGGTGAAGATGATGGAGGTGTTGGTGAAGATCGCGGTGATGATGATGGCCCTCGGTGGCGTTCCGGCGCCACCGGAAGCAAGGGGGAGAGAGCCCCCCTTCTTCTTCTTCTTCCTTGACCTCCTCCCTAGATGGGAGAAGGGTTTCCCCTCTGGTCCTTGGCTCCCATGGCGTGGGAGGGGCGAGAGCCCCTCCGAGATTGGATCTATCTCTCTGTTTCTGCGTTCTCTATTCTGCCCTGGCACCGTTTCCTTTATATCTGGAGATCCGTAACTCCAATTGGATTGAAACCTTCGCCCAGATCATTTTCCAAAAATTAGCTTTCTTGCGGCCAAAGAAGGGCATCAACCACCTTATGGGTGGCCCACAAGAGTGGGGGCCGCGGCCTCTTTAAGTGGGCGTGGGCCCCTATCTCGTGGCCACCTCGGGCATCGTCTCGCGTTGATTCTTCCTCCCAAAAATCACAAATATTCCAAAATAATTCTCCGTCCGTTTTTATCCCGTTTGGACTCCGTTTGATATTGGGTTTCTGCGAAACAAAAAACATGCAACAGACAGGAACTGGCACTGGGCACTGGATCAATATGTTAGTCCCAAAAATGGTATAAAAAGTTGTCAAAAGTATATAAAAGTTGAATAATATTGGCATGGAACAATAAAAAATTATAGATACGACGGAGACGTATCAGCATCCCCAAGCTTAATTCCTGCTCGTCCTCGAGGAGGTAAATGATAAAAAAGATAATTTTTGATGTGGAATGCTACCTAGCATAATCTTCATCATATGTCTAATCATGGCATGAATATTAAGACACGAGTGATTAAAAGCAATAGTCTATCATTTGACATAAAAAACAATAATACTTCGAGCTTACCAATAAAGCAATCATGTCTTTTCAAAACAACAAGGCCAAAGCAAGCTTATCCCTACAAAATCATACAGTTTGGCCATCCTTCATTTCGTCACACAAAATGCCCCCATCATGCACAACCCCGATGACAAGCCGAGCAATTGGTTCATACTTTTTAACACGCTTCAGCTTTTTCAACCCGCGCGCAATACATGAGCGCAAGCCATGGATATAGCACTATAGGTGGAATAGAATATAATGATGGAGGTTATGTGGAGAAGACAAAAAAAGGAGAAAGTCTCACATCGACGCGGCTAATCAACGGGGCTATGGAGATGCCCATCAATTGATGTCAATGCGAGGAGTAGGGATTGCCATGCAACGGATGCACTAAGAGCTATAAGTATATGAAAGCTCAACAAAAGAAACTAAGTGAGTGTGCATCCAACTTGCTTGCTCATGAAGACCTAGGGCATTTGAGGAAGCCCATCGTTGGAATATACAAGCCAAGTTCTATAATGAAAATTCCCACTAGTATATGAAAGTGACAACATAGGAGACAATATATATGAAGAACATGGTGCTACTCTGAAGCACAAGATATGAGACTCACTACATGAAGAACATGGTGCTACTTTGAAGCACAAGTGTGAAAAAAGAGATAGTAACATTGCCCCTTTTATTTATTTTCTCTTTTTTTCTTTTCCTTTTTTTCTTTTTATTTTTGGCCTTTCTTTTTTTTGGCCTTTCCTTTTTTTTTCTTTTTGGGGACAATGCTCTAATAATGATGATCATCACACTTTTATTTACTTACAACTTGATATTAAAACTCGATACTAGAACAAAGATACGACTCTATATGAATGCTTCCGGCGGTGTACCGGGATGTGCAATGATCTAGCGTAGCAATGACATCAAAAACGGACAAGCCATGAAAACATCATGCTAGCTATCTTACGATCATGCAAAGCAATATGACAATGAATGCTCAAGTCATGTATATGATGATGATGAAAGTTGCATGGCAATATATCTCGGAATGGCTATGGAAATGCCATGATAGGTAGGTATGGTGGCTGTTTTGAGGAAGATATAATGAGGCTTATGTGTGATAGAGTGTATCGTATCACGGGGTTTGGATGCACCGGCGAAGTTTGCACCAACTCTCAAGGTGAGAAAGGGCAATGCACGGTACCGAAGAGGCTAGCAAAGGCGGAAAGGTAAAAGTGCGTATAATCCATGGACTCACATTAGTCATAAAGAACTCATATACTTATTGCAAAAGTTTATTAGCCCTCGAAGAAAAGTACTACTACGCATGCCCCTAGGGGGATAGATTGGTAGGAAAAGACCATCGCTCGTCCCCGACCGCCACTCATAAGGAAGACCATCAAAGAAACACCCCATGCTTCAAATTTGTCACACAACGGTTACCATACGTGCATGCTACGGGACTTGCAAACCTCAACACAAGTGTCTCTACAATCCACAACCACCCACTAGCATGACTCTAATATCACCACCTTTATATCGCAAAACTATTGCAAGGAATCAAACATATCATATTCAGTGATCTACAAGTTTATGTAGGATTTTATGACTAACCATGTGATTGACCAATTCCTGCCATCTCTCTAAATTGATATAAGTGAAGCAAGAGAGTTTAATTATTTCTACAAAAGATATGCCCACGCTCTAACAATTATAAGTGAAGCAAAAGAGCATTCTACAAATGGCGGTTTTCTATGCGAAGAGAAACAGGCAATCCAAACTTCAAATGATATAAGTGAAGCACATGAAGCATTCTATAAAGCCACACTCAAAAGATTTAAGTGAAGTGCAATGAGCATTCTATAAATCAACCAAGGACTATCTCATACCAGCATGGTGCATAAAAGAAAAAAATGAAAACTAAATGCAAAAGACGCTCCAAGACTTGCACATAATGCATAAACGAAACGAATACGAAAACATAACAATACTTGTTGAAGAAAGAGGGGATGCCTTCCGGGGCATCCCCAAGCTTAGACGCTTGAGTCTCCTTGAATATTTACTTGGGGTGCCTCGGGCATCCCCAAGCTTGAGCTCTTGCCTCTCTTCCTTTTCCTCATATCGAGACCTCCTCGTTTAGACACTTCATCCACACAAAACTTCAACAGAAAACTCGGTAAGATCCGTTAGTATAATAAAGCAAATCGCCACTCTAAGTACTGTTGAAAACCAATTCATATTTTTTTTGCATTGTGTCTACTGTAATATAACTTTTTCATGGCTTAATCCACTGATATAAATTGATAGATTCATCAAAACAAGCAAACTATGCATCAAAAACAGAATCTGTCAAAAACAGAACAGTCTGTAGCAATCTGAACATCCACCATACTTCTGGTACCCCAAAAATTCTACCAAAATTAGGAAAAATAAAAAACTTGTATAGCAAGACAATGCAAAAGGAATCAGAACCAATTGACGTTTCAGTTAAAAATGTAAAATCGCGCACTACAGCCAAAGTTTCTGTCCTGCACCGTACAAACCAACAAGCATTGTAAACATCCTAAAGGCAAACCTTGGCACATTATTTTTATAATACAATGGAATTGTACAAGGGGATAATTATTTTTATTGAAAAGTTTCTGTGATCAAGATTCACAAAGTTTCCGTGAGCATGAACAAAGTTCAAGGCTAGCTCCCACTTCAACAATGCTTGTCTTTCTCACTTTCACTTTCCTTTTTGAAAAAGTTTTGGGTTCCCCTCTTTATTTTTGTTGTTTTTAAACTATATGAAAGCACTCAACAGAAATAAATGACTCTCTAAAACTTCCGGGTTGTCTCCCTGGCAGCGCTTTCTTTAAAGCCATTAAGCTAGGCATTTAGTGCTCAAGTAATGAATCCACCCGGATCCCAAGGTATATCAGAGCCAATTTTAATTAACAATGATTTGTAATTTAGTAGTGAGCACAAAGTGACATATATCATGCAACAACGAAGTCTAACTCTCTTCCTGTGCATCGGCATGTCATAAAAGAACAATTCATGCACACATAGTAAAGGCCGGTGCATAGTATAAGCAGTTTCTTGCAATTCTATCGTGTTGGAAACATAAAGAGGCGGAGATGTAGTTCCTCTCTCATAATAATTGCAAGTAGGAGCAGCAAGCACATGCATATTATATCTATCTAAATCATCATGTGCAATGGCAAAAGGCAACCCATCAATATAATCCTTAATAAGCACAAACTTCTCCGATATAGTGTAGTTTGGAGAATTCAAAAAGATAATAGGACTATCATGCGTGGGTGCAATAGCAACAATTTCATGTTTAACATAAGGAACTATAGCAAGTTCATCTCCATAAGCATAATTCATACTGGCATCTTGGCCACAAGCATAGCAAGCATCATCAAAAAGGGATATTTCAAAAAAAATCAAGGGATCATAGCAATCATCATAGCAATCATCCTTCGGTAAGCATGAAGGGGAATTAAATAATGTATGAGTTGGAGGGTTACTCTCATTAGAAGGTGGGCACGGGTAGCTAATCCGCTCTTCCTCCTTTTGTTCTTCGCTCTCCTCATCATCTTTTTCATCCAATGAGCTCACTGTTTCATCAATTTCTTCTTCCATAGCTTCCCTCAAAATATTAGTCTCTTCTTGGACAGCGGAGAAGTCCTCAATATATGGTTTAACATAGGCATTAGAAGCATAATTATCATAACAATATTGAAATATGGCAAATTTTTCAGATTTGTAAAGAGTAGCATCATACTTTTCAATCAAAGAGGCAATCTCATAAGCACCCTTAAAAGCAACAAATTCTTCAATTTGTTGAACATGATAATAATTGTAAACACCCTTAGCATACGAAGATACGATTCCATTATCACTAAACAAGCATTGATAGGGTAGGTGTTTCTTAGGGTCTTCAGAACAACAAGTAAACTCATATATTTCACATAAATTCCAAGCATGGCATTGCAAACGTTGAATTTGATCCCATAATAGTTTCCCTTTTTCAGATATACGGTGTCGCACAAAACAAGCATGCTCATATAAAGATTTGCCCTCAACTAAACTAGTGGGGGTTTCAGCACGAGCACAAAGGGATCGAAGATGATCCAAGTAAAAAGCTTCAAGAGTGTGATAGATTTTGAGTGGTTCTTCAACCATTGGTGTAGTAGGTACAACTAATTTTTTTGGTATTTTGCGTTTCCTACCCATAACTAAAGATAGAAAACAACTAAGAACAGCAAATAAAAATTACTTAGTGATAAAACAAACAAGCACACACGAGAATATTCACCCCACGCTATGACTCCCCGGCAACGGCGCCAGAAAAAGGTCTTGATGACCCGCAAGTATACGGGATAGTTGTAGCCTCTTTCGGTAAGTAAGAGTGTCGAACCCAACGAGGAGCTAAAGGTAGAACAAATACTCTCCCAAGTCCTATCGGCCACTAATACGACTCTACGCACGCTTGACGTTCGCTTTACCTAGAACAAGTATGAAACTAGAAGTACTTTGTAGGAGTGATAGGATAGGTTTGCAAGATAATAAAGAACACGTAAATATAAACTAGGGGCTGTTTAGATAAAGATGCAATAAAGTAAATATAGCGAGTGTGGAAAAGTGGTGATAGGAGTTGTGAAATTGCCCCTAAGCAATTGACTATGTTACTAGACCGGTAATCACTATTGCAATTCTATTTGAGGGAGAGGCATAAGCTAACATATCATCCCTTACTTGGAATTCTATGCACTTATGATTGGAACTCTAGCAAGCATCCGCAACTACTAAAGATTCATTAAGGTAAAACCCAACCATATCATTAAAGCATCAAGTCCCCTTTTATCCCATATGCAAACAACCTACTTACTCGGGTTTGTGTTTCAGTCACTCACGCAACCCACCATAAGCAAATCATAAACATATTGCAAACCCTACAGCGGGAATCCCTCACGCTTGCGCGACACGGAGGGCACCATAGGACAGGATCGATAATAAAACATGCAACTCAAACCAATCATAGCAATTCATCAATCACCGGTAGGACAACGAAAATCTACTCAGACATCATAGGATGGCAACACATCGTTGGAAAATAATATGAAGCATAAAGCACCTTGTTCAAGTAGAGGGTACAACGGGTTGCGGGAGAGTGGACCGCTGAATATAGAAGGGGGAAGGTGATGGAGATTTTGGTGAAGATGATGGAGGTGTTGGTGAAGATCGCGGTGATGATGATGGCCCTCGGTGGCGTTCCGGCGCCACCGGAAGCAAGGGGGAGAGAGCCCCCCTTCTTCTTCTTCTTCCTTGACCTCCTCCCTAGATGGGAGAAGGGTTTCCCCTCTGGTCCTTGGCTCCCATGGAGTGGGAGGGGTGAGAGCCCCTCCGAGATTGGATCTATCTCTCTGTTTTTGCGTTCTCTATTCTGCCCTGGCACCGTTTCCTTTATATTTGGAGATCCGTAACTCCGATTGGATTGAAACCTTCGCCCAAATCGTTTTCCAAAAATTAGCTTTCCTGCGGCCAAAGAAGGGCATCAACCGCCTTACGGGTGGCCCACGAGAGTGGGGGCTGCGCCCTCTTTAAGTGGGCGTGGGCCCCTATCTCGTGGCCACCTCGGGCATCGTCTCGCGTTGATTCTTCCTCCCAAAAATCACAAACATTCAAAAATAATTCTCCGTCCGTTTTTATCCCGTTTGGACTCCGTTTGATATTGGGTTTCTGCGAAACAAAAAACATGCAACAGACACGAACTGGCACTGGGCACTGGATCAATATGTTAGTCCCAAAAATAGTATAAAAAGTTGCCAAAAGTATATAAAAGTTGAATAATATTGGCATGGAACAATCAAAAATTATAGATAGGACGGAGACGTATCAATGTGCATTACTGAGAGGGCCCAGAGATACCTCTCCGACAATCAGAGTGACAAATCCTAATCTCGAAATACGCCAACCCAACAAGTACCTTCGGAGACACCTGTAGAGCACCTTTATAATCACCCAGTTATGTTGTGACATTTGGTAGCACACAAAGTGTTCGTCCGGTAAACGGGAGTTGCATAATCTCATAGTCATAGGAACATTTATAAGTCATGAAGAAAGCAATAGCAACATACTAAACGATCGAGTGCTAAGCTAACGGAATGGCTCAAGTCAATCACATCATTCTCCTAATGATGTGATCCCGTTAATCAAATGACAACCCATGTCAATGGCTAGGAAACATAACCATCTTTGATCAACGAGCTAGTCAAGTAGAGGCATACTAGTGGCACTCTGTTTGTCTATGTATCCACACATGTATTATGTTTCCGGTTAATACAATTCTAGCATCAATAATAAACATTTATCATGATATAAGGAAATAAATAATAACTTTATTATTGCCTTTAGGGCATATTTCCTTCAGTCTCCCACTTGCACTAGAGTCAATAATATAGATTACATAGTAATGATTCTAACACCCATGGAGCCTTGGTGCTGATCATGTTTTGCTCGTGGAAGAGGATTAGTCAACGGGTCTGTGACATTCAGATCCGTATGTATCTTGCAAATTTCTATGTCTCCCACCTGGACTAAATCCCGGATGGAATTGAAGCATCTCTTGATGTGCTTGGTCCTCTTGTGAAATCTGGATTCCTTCGCCAAGGCGATTGCACCAGTATTGTCACAAAAGATTTTCATTGGACCCAATGCACTAGGTATGACACCTAGATCGGATATGAACTCCTTCATCCAGACTCCTTCATTTGCTGCTTCCGAAGCAGCTATGTACTCCGCTTCACACGTAGATCCCGCCATGATGCTTTGTTTAGAACCACACCAACTGACAGCTCCACCGTTCAATGTAAGCACATATCCGGTTTGCGATTTAGAATCGTCCAGATCAGTGTCAAAGCTTGCATCAACGTAACCATTTACAATGAGCTCTTTGTCACCTCCATAAACGAGAAACATATCCTTAGTCCTTTTCAGGTATTTCAGGATGTTCTTGACCGCTGTCCAGTGATCCACCCCTGGATTACTTTGGTACCTCCTTGCTAGACTTATAGCAAGGCACACATCAGGTTTGGTACACAGCATTGCATACATGATAGAGCCTATGGCTGAAGCATAGGGAACATCTTTCATTTTTCTCTCTATCTTCTGCAGTGGTCGGGCATTGAGTCTTACTCAACTTCACACCTTGTAACACAGGCAAGAACCCTTTCTTTGCTTGATCCATTTTGAACTTCTTCAAAACTTTGTCAAGGTATGTGCTTTGTGAAAGTCCAATTAAGTGTCTTGATCTATCTCTATAGATCTTGATGCCCAATATATAAGCATCTTCACCGAGGTCTTTCATTGAAAAACTCTTATTCAAGTATCCCTTTATGCTATCCAGAAATTCTATATCATTTCCAATCAGCAATATGTCATCCACATATAATATTAGAAATGCTACAGAGCTCCCACTCACTTTCTTGTAAATACAGGCTTCTCCAAAAGTCTGTACACAACCAAATGCTTTGATCACACTATCAAAGCGTTTATTCCAACTCCGAGAGGCGTGCACCAGTCCATAAATGGATCGCTGGAGCTTGCACACTTTGTTAGCTCCCTTTGGATTGACAAAACCTTCCGGTTGCATCATATACAACTCTTCTTCTAGAAATCCATTCAGGAAAGCAGTTTTGACATCCATTTGCCAAATTTCATAATCATAAAATGCGGCAATTGCTAACATGATTCGGACAGACTTAAGCATCACTACGGGTGAGAAGGTCTCATCATAGTCAATCCCTTGAACTTGTCGGAAACCTTTCGCAACAAGTCGAGCTTTATAGATAGTACCATTACCATCAGCGTCAGTCTTCTTCTTGAAGATCCATTTATTCTCAATTGCTTGCCGATCATCGGGCAAGTCAACCAAAGTCCACACTTTGTTCTCATACATGGATCCCATCTCAGATTTCATGGCCTCAAGCCATTTTGCGGAATCTGGGCTCACCATCGCTTCTTCATAGTTCGTAGGTTCGTCATGGTCTAGTAACATAACTTCCAGAACAGGATTACCGTACCACTCTGGTGCGGATCTTACTCTGGTTGACCTACGAGGTTCAGTAACAACTTGATCTGAAGTTTCATGATCATCATCATTAACTTCCTCACTAATTGGTGTAGGTGTCACAGAAACCGGTTTCTGCGATGAACTACTCTCCAATAAGGGAGCAGGTACAATTACCTCATCAAGTTCTACTTTCCTCCCACTCACTTCTTTCAAGAGAAACTCCTTCTCTAGAAAAACTCTGAATTTAGCAACAAAAGTCTTGCCTTCGGATCTATGATAGAAGGTGTACCCAACAGTCTCCTTTGGGTATCCTATGAAGACACATTTCTTCGATTTGGGTTCGAGCTTATTAGGTTGAAGCTTTTTCACATAAGCATCGCAGCCCCAAACTTTCAGAAACGACAACTTTGGTTTCTTGCCAAACCATAGTTCATAAGGCGTCGTCTCAACGGATTTTGATGGTGCCCTATTTAATGTGAATGCGGCCGTCTCTAAAGCATAACCCCGAAACGATAGCGGTAAATCAGTAAGAGACATCATAGATCGCACCATATCTAGTAAAGTACGATTACAACGTTCGGACACACCATTACGCTATGGTGTTCCGGGTGGCGTGAGTTGCGAAACTATTCCGCATTGTTTCAAATGAAGACCAAACTCATAACTCAAATATTCTCCTCCACGATCAGATCGTAGAAACTTTATTTTCTTGTTACGATGATTTTCAACTTCACTCTGAAATTCTTTGAACTTTTCAAATGTTTCAGACTTATGTTTCATTAAGTAGATATACCCATATCTGCTTAAATCATCTGTGAAGGTGAGAAAAAAATGATATCCGCCACGAGCCTCAACATTCATCGGACCACATACATCTGTATGTATGATCTCCAACAAATCTGTTGCTCTCTCCATAGTTCCGGAGAACGGCGTTTTAGTCATCTTGCCCATGAGGCACGGTTCGCAAGTACCAAGTGATTCATAATCAAGTGGTTCCAAAAGTCCATCAGTATGGAGTTTCTTCATGCGCTTTACACCGATATGACCTAAACGGGAGTGCCACAAATAAGTTGCACTATCGTTATCAACTCTGCATCTTTTGGCTTCAACATTATGAATATGTGTATCACCACTATCGAGATTCAACAAAAATAGACCATTCTTCAAGGGTGCATGACCATAAAAGATATTACTCATATAAATAGAACAACCATTATTCTCTGATTTAAATGAATAACCGTCTCGCATCAAACAAGATCCAGATATAATGTTCATGCTCAACGCTGGAACCAAATAACAATTATTTAGGTCTAATACTAATCCCGAAGGTAGATGTAGAGGTAGCGTGCCGACCGCGATCACATCGACTTTGGAACCATTTCCCACGCGCATCATCACCTCGTCCTTAGCCAATCTTCGCTTAATCCGTAGCCCCTGTTTCGAGTTGCAAATATTGGCAAAAGAACCAGTATCAAATACCCAGGTGCTACTGCAAGCATTAGTAAGGTACACATCAATAACATGTATATCACATATACCTTTGTTCACCTTGCCATCCTTCTTATCCGCCAAAAACTTGGGGCAGTTCCGCTTCCAGTGACCAGTTTGTTTGCAGTAGAAGCACTCAGACTCAGGCTTAGGTCCAGACTTGGGTTTCTTCTCTTGAGCAGCAACTTGCTTGCTGTTCTTCTTGAAGTTCCCCTTCTTCTTCCCTTTGCCCTTTTTCTTGAAACTGGTGGTCTTATTGACCATCAACACTTGATGCTCCTTCTTGATTTCTACCTCCGCAGCCTTTAGCATTGCGAAGAGCTCGAGAATCGTCTTATCCATCCCTTGCATGTTATAGTTCATCACGAAGCTCTTGTAGCTTGGTGGTAGTGATTGGAGAATTCTGTCAATGACGCTATCATCCGGAAGATTAACTCCCAGTTGAATCAAGTGATTGCAGTACCCAGACATCTTGAGTATATGCTCACTGACAGAACTATTCTCCTCCATCTTGCAGCTATAGAACTTATTGGAGACTTCATATCTCTCAATCTGGGCATTCTTTTGAAATATTAACTTCAACTCCTGGAACATCTCATATGCTCCATGACGTTCAAAATGTCGTTGAAGTCCTGGTTCTAAGCCGTAAAGCATGGCACACTGAACTATCGAGTAGTCATCAACACGTGACTGCCAGGCATTCACAATGTCTGCAGTTGCTGGCGCAGGTGGTACACCTAGCAGTGCTTCCAGGACGTAACTCTTCTGCGCAGCAATGAGGATAATCCTCAAGTCACGGACCCAGTTCGTGTAATTTCTACCATCATCTTTCAACTTTGCTTTCTCAAGGAACGCATTAAAATTCAACGGAACAACAGCACGGGCCATCTATCTACAATCAACATAGATAAGCAACATACTATCAGGTACTAAGTTCATGATAAATTTAAGTTCAATTAATCATATTACTTAAGAACTCCCACTTAGATAGACATCCCTCTAATCCTCTAAGTGATCACGTGATCCATATCAACTAAACCATGTCCGATCATCACGTGAGATGGAGTAGTTTCAATGGTGAACATCACTATGTTGATCATATCTACTATATGATTCACGCTCGACCTTTCGGTCTCCGTGTTCCGGCGCCATATCTGTTATATGCTAGGCTCGTCAAGTTTAACCTGAGTATTCCGCGTGTGCAACTGTTTTGCACCCGTTGTATTTGAACGTAGAGCCTATCACACCCGATCACACGTGGTGTCTCAGCACGAAGAACTTTCGCAACAGTGCATACTCAGGGAGAACACTTATACTTTGATAATTTACTGAGGGATCACCTTATAATGCTACCGTCAATCAAAGCAAGATAAGATGCATAAAAGATAAACATCACATGCAATCAATATAAGTGATATGATATGACCATCATCATCTTGTGCTTGTGATCTCCATCTCCGAAGCACCGTCATGATCACCATCGTCACCGGCGCGACACCTTGATCTCCATCGTAGCATCGTTGTCGTCTCGCCAATCTTATGCTTCTACGACTATCGCTACCGCTTAGTGATAAAGTAAAGCATTATAGGGCGATTGCATTGCATACAATAAAGCGACAACCATATGGCTCCTGCCAGTTGCCGATAACTCAGTTACAAAACATGATCATCTCATACAATAAATTTTAGCATCATGTCTTGACCATATCACATCACAACATGCCCTGCAAAAACAAGTTAGACGTCCTCTACTTTGTTGTTGCAAGTTTTACGTGCCTGCTACGGGCTTAGCAAGAACCATTCTTACCTACGCATCAAAACCACAATGATAGTTTGTCAAGTTGGTGCTGTTTTAACCTTCGCAAGGACCGGGCGTAGCCACACTCGGTTCAACTAAAGTTGGAGAAACTGACACCCGCCAGCCACCTGTGTGCAAAGCACGTCGGTAGAATCAGTCTCGCGTAAGCGTACGCGTAATGTCGGTCCGGGCCGCTTCATCCAACAATACCGCCAAACCAAAGTATGACATGCTGGTAAGCAGTATGACTTATATCGCCCACAACTCACTTGTGTTCTACTCGTGCATATGACATCTACGCATAAAACCAGGCTCGGATGCCACTGTTGGGGAACGTAGTAATTTCAAAAAATGTCCTACGCACACACAAGATCATGGTGATGCATAGCAATGAGAGGGAAGAGTGTGTCCACGTACCCTCATAGACCGAAAGGGAAAGCGTTAGCACAACGTGGTTGATGTAGTCGTGCGTCTTCACGATCCGACCGATCAAGTACCGAACATACGGCACCTCCGAGATCAGCACACGTTCAGCCCAATGGTGTCCCTCGAACTTTGATCCAGCCGAGTGTTGAGGGAGAGTTTCGTCAGCACGACGGCGTGGTGACGATGATGATGTTCTATCGACGCAGGGCTTCGCCTAAGCACCGCTGCAGTATTATCGAGGTGGACTATGGTGGAGGGGGGCACCGCACACGGCTAAAAGATCAAACGATCAATTGTTGTGTCTTTGGGGTGCCCCCCTGCCCCGGTATATAAAGGAACAAGGGGGGTGCGGCCGACCAGGAGAGGGGGCGTGCCAGGAGGAGTCCTACTCCCACCGGGAGTAGGACTCCCTCCCTTTTCCTAGTTGGACTAGGAGTGGAGGGGGAAAGAGGTGGAGGAGAAGAAGGAAAGGGGGGCGCCTCCCCCTCTCCTTGTCCTATTCGGACTAGGGGGAGGGGCGCGCGGCCCTTGCCCTGGCCGCCTCTCCTCTCTTCGACTAAGGCCCACTATGGCCCAATAACCTCCCGGGGGTTCCGGTAACCTCCCGGTACTCCGGTAAAATCCCGATTTCATCCGGAACACTTCCGATATCCAAATATAGGCTTTCAATATATCAATCTTCATGTCTCGACCATTTCGAGACTCCTCGTCATGTCCGTGATCACATCCGGGACTCCGAACAACCTTCGGTACATCAAAACATATAAACTCATAATATATCTGTCATCGAAACGTTAAGCGTGCGGACCCTGCGGGTTCGAGAACTATGTAGGCATGACCGAGACACGTCTCCGGTCAATAACCAATAGGGGAACCTGGATGCTCATATTGGCTCCCACATATTCTACGAAGATCTTTATCAGTTAGACCGCATAACAACATACGTTGTTCCCTTTGTCATCGGTATGTTACTTGCCCGAGATTCAGTCGTCGGTATCTCAATACCTAGTTCAATCTCGTTACCGGCAAGTCTCTTTACTCATTCCGTAATACATCATCGCGCAACTAACTCATTAGTTGCAATGCTTGCAAGGCTTAAGTGATGTGCATTACCGAGAGGGCCCAGAGATACCTCTCCGACAATCGGAGTGACAAATCCTAATCTCGAAATACGCCAACCCAACAAGTACCTTCGGAGACACCTGTAGAGCACCTTTATAATCACCCAATTACGTTGTGACGTTTGGTAGCACACAAAGTGTTCCTCCGGTAAACGGGAGTTGCATAATCTCATAGTCATAGGAACATGTATAAGTCATGAAGAACGCAATAGCAACATACTAAACGATCGAGTGCTAAGCTAACGGAATGGGTCAAGTCAATCACATCATTCTCCTAATGATGTGATCCCGTTAATCAAATGACAACCCATGTCAATGGCTAGGAAACATAACCATCTTTGATCAACGAGCTAGTCAAGTAGAGACATACTAGTGACACTCTGTTTGTCTATGTATCCACACATGTATTATGTTTCCGGTTAATACAATTCTAGCATGAATAATAAACATTTATCATGATATAAGGAAATAAATAATAACTTTATTATTGCCTCTAGGGCATATTTCCTTCAGCGTCGACGCGGACATCGCGAGAGCTCGCCTTGATGCGCAGCTGAATGGTTTTAATGGTTCCTAAGAGGCCATTTCTTGAAGCATCAGGTCCTGAAGGTGGATGCTTCTTGTTTAGATATCTATGATTCCAAATTATTCAAAACGGTTCATGTCATATTGGATATTATTTTATTGAGAGTGGCTTCGAACAATATGGCATGAACATATTTGTTTTCTCTTTGGCCAATAATGAAATGAACTTTCTGCATATACAATGGTTATCGATACCATAATTCTTGGTTTTAATTACCTTCTTGCGCTAACCGGTTTAAGCCATTCTATTATCTGTAATACAATTCACATTGCATCATCTTTCCATTTACGTCTCCTACTTATTCACTACTAACATCGCTTCTAACTGGCTTCTTGCGCCATTGGCGCAACCAGGTCATCTAGTGCCGAGGAAAGGCCACCCCGTCAGAACCAGCAAAAAGCCAACGCCAGTTTATTATGCAATACAAATGTTGAAAATTGGAATAGCTGTAGCGATTTTGTGGTTGCCAAACCTTGTAATTCTTAGGCTTTGCGAAGAACTGCGTGGTTGATTTCAGACCAACTGTCAAACCCAAACCTGACAGGCGAAGGAATGACCTGTACATTTCCAAAAAAAAAATCTAGATCACAAAATAATGCTGTTCATGCCATGGCAGCTCTAGGTCATAGTCACCAACACACTGCTTGTTGGTTAGCAAACTCCCCAAAGGAGATTAGTATTATCATTTCAAACGATTGTAAGGCCCTGGTTGATTAAATGATATGCTTTCCCCCGCAAGAAAAAAGATGTGAGAAAACGTCAACCACATGCATACTGGTCGACACAACTACTGAAAAGATCGAGGAAAAAACTGAGAAAAGGAAACTCACATTGCCCATTGCAATAAGCCGACGAGGATCATGCCCACTGCCACCAGTGTCAACGTCGCTGTCGCGACTGATGCTGCGAGCCCCAAGCCGCGGGATGTCTGGCACGACCACCACCTCAACTCCACCACTGCCGTGGAACGTCTAGGAAGAGCAGGGCCGTTGTTGCTCGCGTGTCACTGTAGGTCGCTCGATGTGCTTTGGTTTCTTTTTTTTCGTTCTCTTTTATTTCTTTTCACTGATTTTCTTCGGGTTTTTCCTTTTCGTTTTGTCATACGTTACTTTCATGTCTTTTATCAATGGTTTTTTCTTTATTCATTAAACTTTTAGTTTTTTCCATGGTTTTATTCGTATTATTTGGGTTTCTTCTTGTTTCTTTTTGTTTTTTTTAATAAATGTCTTCTTTTTCTCATTACACAATGTACAGTTATAGCGCACATGTGAAACATTTTTTAATACACTTCGAACATTTTCCAAACACATGACAGCCATGTTTTTGAACACTTTTCTGGACATGGTAACATTTTTCAAGTACACGTTTTACATCAAATTTTTTTACATTGTATAAAGATTTTTGAAATTTCCATTGACAGTTTTTGGAAACATGTGAATCTTTCTTTCAAATGTCACCTACCTTTTTTAAGGGACATAAACAATTTTTTGAACCTACGGGAAGATTTTTTTACATTGTATAAACATATTTTAGAAAAGTCATGAACTTTTTTGGACACAGTAGAATTTTTCTTTAAAAGGTCATGTACATTTCTTTAAAAGTCATGAGTTAAATGTTACAAATACAATTTTGAAATTTGTAATTTTTTCATGTTCAAAACCGTGTTTTGAATTATGCAAACATTTTTGGTACATGATATAGACATTTCTTAAAATGTCATGTACATGTTTTTTAATCATGTCACATTTTTAAAACGTCACAAACACTTTTCTACGGATGATTAACATTTTTTATACATGGTTAACATTTTTCGATATTTTATGTGAAGTAATTTTTGTAATTAATATATATATATATATATTCATAATATTTGTAAATATAAATTTTGAAATAAAAAACAAAAAAGGGGGAAAATGTGAGTAAAAAAGGAAGAGAAAACAAAAAGAACATGACGTCAGATGGCGCGCGGTTATCGGGCCGGCCCAACTCGTGAGGACTTGCAGCGGGCGGCACATAGCTCAACTCGTCGCGCCCACTGCAAAGTCCGTCTCTCCTCTCGCTCTCGTCGCCTTGCTTCTGCCGACGTCGGACAGCAAACAGCCACCGCCGTCACCGTCGCCGCGGCGGCCGATGCCGCGCGCCCCAAGCCGAGGGATGCCGGGCGCGGCTGCCGCGGAAGGGCCGGGAAGAGCAGGGCCGCGGGTGCCAATGCCGCGGCGGGCGAGGGCTCCAAGGACAGCCCCGGCCCCGACCCCGTCCCCCAGGTGAGTTCCGGTGCCGCCGCTCCATAGTCTGCTCGGACCGCGCCTAACGCCTACGTGCCGGAGAAGCCCGGCCTCGACGCCGGCGACCCCCCCTCCTCGGCGCCTCCGCTGCCGTCTTCGAGAAATTCGGCTTCAAGGAGCCCCCGCCGCCGCACCTCCCGCGGTTTCCGGGTCCTCCTCTCCTCCCGCCGAGGTATCCCAGTCTTCCTCCTCCTTTCTGTAGGGTTTATGGCGGGGTTTCGGTGATTTGTTTGTGCCGCGAGGGTCTGGTGCCTGGGAACAGCAATCATATTTTCTGGTTGAACTGGAATCGGGACCTGAAGGACCAACATTTTGTTGCAGGTAGGGCGAGGAGAAGGAGAATGAAGGCGCACCCCAAATGCCACGAAGAAGAAAGGGGTCAGATGCAGTTGAGGAGGATGAAGATTGCAGAGTTGAAGCAGATGTGCGACAAGCCTGATGCTGTTGAGGTGCAATGCCTATAACTGCCCCATGCCGTTGCGACGTATATGTGGACATCTATCTATGGTATCTTTGCATGATTGCGCTCTTCATCTCACATGTGCTTTGTTGTTTGTTTCCCTTGCTAGGTCTGGGATGGTAATGCCCCTGATCCGAAGTTGCTTGTATATCTGAAGTCAGAACACCATCCCTGTTCCGAGACACTGCTGCCAGAAACGAAAGTTCCTGCAGGTTTGTGAGTTTTGAAGCAACTATCTTTAAGTATGATAAACATGTTTGTGAAACTAGTTGCTTGGTAAGTCCGTATGCAGAAGATGGTTGCATTGCAGGAGTGGGTGTGGGAGCATGTGCACTGGGGAGGCTTGTTTGCCCAGTTTTATGCTACCATAAATTTGTCGTGTCCCTAAAATTTGGTCGCTTGGCCTAATTCCTATATTTAGCATGCTCTGCAATATTTTGGCTGTGCCAAGGCTTTCGTTGGTGTATAGTAGGAAACTCTAAACACATTGTCACGCCTGCTGCTTGTGCCCTTTTGCTGACATGGCTAGGGATAGTTGGCTATACTTAATTATTTATTTATTTGAGGTCCTCTTTTGCTGACATGGCTAGAGATGGTTGGCTGTACCAAGTAGTTATTTATTTGAGTAACAGGCTTCAAACATTAATTCTTCTGAAATATCAATCCAGTTTGTGATCCGTTTGAATAGCTATATCCCTTGTGATTTAATCAGTAAACTAAGACCTACATTGACTATGTTTTGGCCTCAAGTACTATATGACATGTGGAGCCCATGTGCAGCAACAATTAGAGAAGCTGTCATCGTCTGCAATCCTATCATCTCAACTTTACTGGCATTTTGGAGACGTCTTGAACCCTTGATTATGCTTTACCAAATTTGCAGCTTGGCTATTTGGGGCAACAAACTAAACATGCCCATGATGTCCAACATGTTTCACCCTTCTTATATGGATGTGCAATTCTTGCAGGGACTCCTGTAACATCCAAGGAAGGTGGAAATGGTGTTGCACTGCTTGAATGGTTTCTGTAGTGTATATAGGATAGTTGAATCTACTGTGTATTTATTTGATGCCTCTTCTGCTGTACAAATTAGAGTCCAACTAGAGTCCATCGCCTTTGATATTTCGTGCATTAGAATCAGATCGCACTTCTTGAACTGTTATGTTTTTGTTGAAGACTAAAAAATTCTAAACTCAAGATAGCATCTAGCACTGCCAATTTTATCCTATTGCTCTGTTCATATTCTTGGATTCATGCATTATGCTGTTGTTTCAGGGAAAGAGGGGTATTGAAAAACAACAGTTCCAGCTTCCAGACTTCATTGCTGCATCTGGAATTGAAAAAATAAGACAGGTAACTTACTTTCTTGGAGTTGAGGAACATACATGGACTGTTTATGTTGGTTTCCTTGAAGCTACTATTTGGGTTTATTGGCTCACTGGCTGGTAAATCCAGTGTTAAATTGGTGAGCTAGTGTCAGTGTCTGTTCTATCATGGGAAATATTGCATGTTGGTGCAGTCCTTTGGCAAGCTGATAAATTTCAGAAACTATATTGTCTTTTTTTTTTAGATTATCTGCCTCAAAGACCCAAAGTATGAAATACGCCTGCTAAGAACTCTTCTATTTAACAGGTGTCAAATTTGAGTATTGCTGGGCCCATCACTCAGAGTTATCATGGTGGGTCTCAAAGTTCACGATTCATAAGGCCTGAGAGCAAGAAGGAATTGTTGTTCTCAAGGGCACTGCAATCATGGCTATTTCCACAATCCATGTTACCTGCTTCCATCATATCTGCTATGCTCTCATCAAATACCTGAGGTAATCACTAGAAGTAGAACTGAATGATTCCTGTATTTTAAAAATAAACATCCCTGTAATTCCTGCGGATGTAACCCTTTCGTTTCCCCTCTTCTGGCTTGTAGAAAATGAGTTCCTTCTCAAAAGGTATCAGGACTGGGAAGACTTGTTTCAGAATCTTTATTACATGCTCCGCAAGAATCTGTTGAACATCTTTTATGGTATCTTCTTACTCCTCAGACCTCAATGATTCATTCATAATATCTTGATAAGTCACTTATATGATAAACCTAACTATTTTAATTTCCATAATGTCTTCATTTGTACATGTTCAAAAAAGGTATATCTTTGTTAAGAAAAACATTAGCTCATGACAGCTGATGCAAAGTATGATTTATCTATGTTAAGCAGTGAACATTTTTATTGAGTGGAAGATGTATTTCCGGCAGTATACAATATGTTATTCAAACATGAGTGAGAACTTTGAGCATGTAATTCAACATTTTGCTCAAGGTCACCTTCATTTGCTCAAGATCACCTTCCTGCCTTAGACTATGACTATCTATGATTAATGTCCTTCACTGTACTGACCACTGGTTTTGTCATCTAGTTTATACTGCACAATTTCCTGCTCTATTCATCTGTGGAAACTGTTCAAAGAAGCGGTCCTGTAATGCCTACTTATCACAATCTACACGTGGCGTAAGGTCACTACTGCGAAAATGCGTAAGCTCTCCATTCTGTTTCTGTTTCTACTTTGGTTTAATTTCCACATTACAATGAACCCCTTTCATGCCTGCAAGTTACTATGACATATTTCTGTCATTGACCAATCATTATTTTCACTATGATCTTGCTTGCAATTTTGTGTCACTTTAATCAAGTAGATCAACTTATTGGTTACCAAGGCTACTCCTTGAGTCTTGTTTTAATTTTCTGAGAACTTATGGCTTTCTAGTTCTACATGGGAATAAAACATTATATTTTGTTATGTAATAATTGCTTTCGATTTCCCATTTTGCTGAAAGTAACATTGCTTCAGTAGTTTAAGTGATTTTTCTACCCGTATGTGGTACCCTAACAGGAGTGAGATATAATATTGGTATAATGGTCTCTAAGTCATCCAACTGCTTAAGACAATTCAAGCTTTTCTTTTGAGCTTTGTATTAGCTCAAAATCATTTTTACTGTTAGGGTTATGATTGTGTGACTATGTGACTGGATTGTCACAGGGCGTTCGCTTTTCTATGCCTCTTTGCAATGCTGAAGTGGAGCAGGCTGCTGACGAATTTTCAAAAATCCAAGCACTCTATCTGGGCCAGGTTCTATTTGCTTATCAACCTTTCCCCTTATTTGCTAGTCAGGCTGCAGTTATTGACAGTTTGTATTTTATTTTTCTTGAACTTGCAGACACTTCATATAGATGCTTTATCTGAGGTGGACAACACTACACAGTCACTCCTTTCATTTACTGGCAATAAGAGCATTCATGGCTTACATTATGTCTTGTTGAACTACAAGTAGGGTGCTTACTCTCTAGTTATTATTCTGTTCAACCTGCCAGAATTTTATGTTGTCTAATCTAATTTTGTGATTTTTCAGGTTCTTTCTGAATTCATTATCTGTCACTTACGTCCCAGTGCTATATTCACCGGTGCCATTTCAAAATGTTGCCTCCATATTCCAGAGGTCATTTCATTTCTGTAGACTCTGTTTCCATTTTGCTACTGTGGGGCAGCCAAATAATCTGCGTACTCATGTTTATGTCCAGTTATTTCCTGCACAAAAAGGAAAGCCTAATAGATAATTTTTATGCAGGCATACATTGAGAAGGAGAACAGCAAGACGTTGAACAGAAGCAGCGCGACCATATGCAGCCCAAGATGGGTGATATGGATATGGATTATCAGGTCAACATCTCCAGCTGCATATCATAGTAGTTTAGTTATGTTGCCAAAGCTGCATATGAAGCAATTTGTGGATCTTGCTTCCTCTGCTTTCTTCCATACAACCATGAGTACATATATTTTGCTACTTTATTAGTGCCTTCTCTAGTTTTATCACTGTGTCTGTATTTTAGGCCCTCTTTTTGATGCAAACCTAAATCCTCCATGAGTTTTTTTTTTAGAAAAGGAGGATGACCCCCGGCCTCTGCATCTGGGCAATGCATACGGCCACTTTATTAATTATTCTCACAAGACCTTACAAAGTAATACAACAGCAAGACTAAAGCCACCGTCTAAGCAACAACTGTCGCTACGCCTATCCAAATGATGAAGGGGCGCTGATAGTCTGGGCCTAATACCAAACAGACATCGCAGCCAAACCTAAACATCTAAGACCTGAGGTCCCAACTAGGACGCCTGCCTGGTATGGGGCACCTACCAGTCCGGCGCACTTCTCAACCAGGATGCCTGCCGGGTATGAGGCCGCCGCAGCCACCTGCCGCGAGTCCATCTTTAGAGCTGTATTGTTGCATCTACCATGTCAGATCTCTCTGCCATCGACGTCACCATGACGCCAGACAGCATCGTCCTCCTGCGCGAGTCCATCCTCCCACATCGAACTCCGAATCTGCACTGCGCCACGCTGTCAAGATCCGTCGCCATCAATGTATGGATGAAACACCGCTCCACCAAAGAAACCGTCCGCTGGTCCCGCGAAGCAAGGCGCAGCACCAAGTAGAAGGCCGAAGCCACCACGCCACCAGCAGTCCCGCCACCAAGAGCTGTTCCCAGCCGCCGCCTTCAAGAAGGAGCACGACACTAGGGTGCCGTCGACGCCCAGACCAGGGGAACAAAAGCTTTCGCCATAGCTCGAGGAGGAGGCGGAAGGGAGAGGATCCACCCCAAAGCCTTCAGGAAGGGGATCGGCGCCAAAGGCGTCGACTTTGGGGAGGCAGCCGCGCCAGCCAGGGGTTTCCCCCGGAACCTCACCCGCACGCCAGATCCGCCGGGCCGGCCATAGGGGACGCCGAAGCCGCCTCCAAGGACCGGTGCCAGCACGGATCGGGACCGATCGGAGCAGGGGCAGATCTTCTACATGGAGCCGAGAACCCGCGCGGCGGCGGCGGTGCACGCCGCACTGCAAGGCCTCCTGCCGAGCTCCAACTGCCGCTCCCCACCTCC
>LT934121.1:607463606-607491213 GCA_900231445.1 Triticum turgidum subsp. durum | reverse complement strand
CCGCGCGGGCTTTGCCCGGCGGCGTCCGCCGGCGGCGGTGGCGGGAGGGGAGGTGGATGGGGGCGGGGGCTGCCGCTAGGGTTCGGGCGCCCGGGTCGCCCGCGGGGGGGCGACACGGGGCCAACGGGGACCTTTTCAGATTGAAAATAAAAAAAATAAAAAAAATAAAAAAATAAAAAAAATAAAAAAATAAAAAAAAATAAAAAAAAAAAACAAAAATCCTCCATGAGTTATCTGCAAATACGAACCCATCAGAGTAACTTCCTGAGTGACATTGTAATGTTTAGGTAACTTTTTTTTTTGACGCGTCAACGGCGGGCTTACGCCGGCCTGAACATATATTATCACAGCAACATCCAGTTACAAAGATGGACATAGAGTTACAAAAGGAAAGAGGTGACGGGGGCAAGAGAAAAACAACTATTTAGGGGTTACAATCTCGCAGCAAGATGAAACAACATGGAGGCCCAGTCCCGAATCAAGTTTTTTCTCGGAATATTGGCACATCTATTGGACCATAAGACCAGGTCGTCGGCCGCCGCCCGGGCGATGCAGTGGATCCCTTGGTTGTCGTTCCGAAAAACCTTGGCGTTGCGTCTCTTCCAAATGTTCCAGAGTAAAGCCATGATCACGGTGGAGCGAACTTTATCTTGAATGGAAGACTGCCAAATGTGGAGAAGGTTGATAGGTCGAACGTCTTGAAGGCTTGACAGTTGATCCCAAAGAGGTCGAAGCCGCCGACAGGTGAAGAGCAGGTGATCAATACTCTCGCATTGCCCGCAAAGTGGGCATGCATCGGAAGTAGCTATAGATCTTCGGAAGCGTCTTTCGTTCGTATAGACACGGTCCTTGTGTGCCAGCCAGATGAAAAGGCGACACTTGTTAGGAGCGTAGTTCTTCCATATCGCCGACGCCAAATGATCAACTGGCGCTGTATCCCAGGTGGCTCTGTATGCTGTCTTGGTGGTGATAGGCTTGCCGTCGAGCCTGCTAGTTCTCAAGTCTGCAACCTGCTCGTTCAAGTTAACGGAAGCCAAAATAATGCGCAACGCAACCAGCTCGTGATCAGCAGCGTGGGATAGTCTGGGGGTGAAGGAGAGGTTTAGGTCCGGAGTTGCGAGCGCATGAGCAACCGAGACGGTTTGGCTCAAGCAGTGGGAGTATAGAGCGGAGTATTGGGTTGCTAAGGGTGTAGGGGAACCCGGAAGCCAGAGATCATTCCAGAAGGAAGTCGAGACCCCATTTCCAATAATGACCTGAGAGATCGACCTAAAGAAGGGTAGGCCTTTAAAGATGTCTCTCCAAATTGGGGTGGAGAAATTGTCTTGGCTCCCTAAGTCATGGGAGTTAGTCCAGCCATATTTGTCAATCAAATATGTGGAGGTAGTGTTATTGTCGGGAGAATGAAGTTTGGAGAGGTGTTTTAGCAGGAGGCACATGTTCATGTGTGGAAGTGAGACGAAACCTAACCCCCCGTTTTCAAAAGGCGCACACACAATATCCCAAGCCACTTTGCATTGCCCTCCAGTAACCGAATCCTGACCAGACCAGAAAAAAGCACGACACCGTTTCTCAATCTCGAGGAGAGTACCTGCTGGGATTAGGAGCGAGCTCATCGCGTAGATTGGTAAGGCACGAAGCACTGAGCGAACCAGAATGGCACGACCCGCAAGAGAGAGTAGCAGTCCACGCCATCCCGCAAGACGGCGGTCCACTTTGTCAATGATGAAGAAGAACGCAGAGAGAGGTTGAGCTTTTTGGTGGACAGAGGGAGCCCCAGGTAAGATTGAGGAAAACTAGCCACAGGGCACCCAAAAATAGCTGCTAGCAAAGAGGCCGTGCCATTATCGACATGAATAGGAGCAAAAGTGCTTTTGTGGAAGTTAATGGCCAGTCCCGTTGCGGCAGAGAACTGATCGAGCAGAGCTTTTAGAGCCTGAAGTTGGGCAGCTTCCGCCGGGAGGATAATTAGCGTATCATCTGCATATTGAAGAACAGGGCATGGCAGATTGTTGTTTAAAGGGTGGGTAAGATCTCCATTTTCAGAAGCCTGCAGAATTAGACGCTGAAGAACATCTGCCACAATGATGAAAAGGTAGGGAGAAATCGGGTCCCCCTGTCGTAACCCTTTGCGACAAGAGAACCAAGGCCCAGGTTTGCCATTGAGAAGGATAGCAGAATTGCTGGAGCAGTGGAGAGCATCGATCCAGCGGCACCAGCGTTCTGGGAAACCCTTAGCGCGCAGGATCCGTGCAAGGGCTATCCACGAGACAGAGTCGAAAGCTTTGCGAAAATCGAGTTTAAGGGCGACCGCTGGGATTTTCCTTCTGTGGCAAGTTTGGACAATGTCCGCCGCTAGGGTGAAGTTTTCGGCAATCCCGCGACCTTTGATAAAACCGGTCTGGCCATGATGGATTAGGTCGGGGATGATAGGCTGAGTTCTGTTGGCTAGGCATTTGGAGGAGATTTTTATAGCGCAGTTCTGAAGGGAAATAGGCCGGAAGTGATCAGGCAAGGAGGCGCCGCTTTTTTTAGGGAGAAGCACGATGTAGGCCCTGTTGATCCGCTTGAGGTCGGCCGAACAACTATGAAAGTCGTCCAGGAGTTTTAGCAGATCCATTTTGACCAAATCCCAGTTTTTTTTGAAGAAAGCAGGCCCAAAGCCGTCAGGGCCCGGGCTTGCGTTATCATTCATGCCCCATAGAGCAAGCTTGATTTCGTCCAAGGAGAAAGGTTTAATGAGATCCAAAGCCTGCTGAGAGGATAAAGAGGAGGGGAGAAGAAGGCTTTCAAGATCAAAGGTGAAATGAGAGGGGGAAGGTGAGCCGACCAAGCCCTTGAAAAAGGATAGGAGGATACGCTCTTTGTCATAGTGAGAGGTAACTTACACAACTAATAATGCTAGTGCTGGTGTGTAATTGATAATTGATGTAACTTTAATATATTAGATCTGCCCAGTTATTAGTTTGTACCATGGTTGTCATTCAAGACTAATAATCTTTTGTTTTCCACAGGTTTTCATGATGCATTATTCAAATATCAAACAAAACCCAAGTTGACTAGTCATGGTGATCTGCATTATGAAGGGAAAGAGTTTGAGGTACGTACTCTAAAATATTTACACAGCAAAAAAAGGCGGAGACCATCCATGATATATGGTTCTGATGCTAAGTTATACTTGCACATTCTACAGCTGAAGCTTAAGATAATGAAACCAAGTATGCTGTCCCAGGAGCTTAAGAAAGCTCTTGGTATGCCTGATGGTGCCCTGCCCCCATGGTTTACCAGGATGCAGGTATGTATTAACTAGCCTGTATGTTCGTCTAGTTTTCTTTTTGGTAATGCTTTCATCATTAGCCAGTTGACCCTGCTTCATTTTGCCAGTTCGTTGGTCCTCCACCCTCTTATCTTGTCTGAAGATCCCAGGTATAAATGCCCCAATCTCTCCTGAAGACTGTTTTTGTGATGGACCCGATGAGGTACCTTATTTACCTAAACCAAACCTGCTATTGTTTCTTTGTACCATATCCTAGTATATGAACATGTTTTCTGGATTCCTGCAGTAAGTCAAACCTTGTCAACAAAGTTAGTTGCTTTCGTGAGCAGCAGTAACATTTGCTTTCTGCCATTATCTAGGAAGAACCTCTTGATCGCAGCAAGCACAGGGTAGATTCGGACGACAGGATGAAGAGGAAGAAGAGGAGGAGGAACTAATTATTCACGGGGAAATAGAAGAAGGCATTTGGTCTGTTGACACCATCTCAAGGTAATTCTCTATACTTCTTTTCTTTTGTTGCCAGTTAAAAGTTTTTTTATATCAATTAGACACTTAGTTTCTAATTATCCTTGTTGCTGTAACAGCATTCCAGCTGCTGTGGAAACACATGATGTTATCGACCTTCGAAGCTGCAGAGGAAGGAGCCAGACAAGGTTTTGGTTACCGAATGAGGTAATTTTACCGAGGGGGACTGATAAATGTGGTTACCACGGTTACCGAGAAATACCGACAAATACCGAGAATATTTCGAGCGAATTTTATAGTTGAATTTTGAATTCAAATAAGAAAATGAACGAATATTCAAACCAGAGACCTCTCAAAACAGGAACTAGGTTGCTACCAACATGCCATAACCAACTTTCATTGCATTAATTAGACCCTACATACCTTACTGTAAATCGAGTGTTTAAATTCAAAAATTTCAAAAAAATGGTATTTTTTGCTCGGTATGACGATTTACCGAGGGGCACGGAAATACGTGGTAACCATGGGAAATCTTGAAATTTCGACTGGTAACCAAAACCTTGGAGCCAGATAACCAGGCAGAAAGGCCATTATACCACGTAAGTAAACTGATCTCTGTGTACGATAAATCAAAGTGGTGTTAATCATCAATTTCTTGATGGTTAACAAATCATTCTGTTATAGCACCACTTGGCTTGGCTAGTCGTTGCTGTTTCTTCCCTCTGAAGGTTCTTGAACAGAAAGAAAAAATTGATCACCTCATGGGCACTGTTCGTGTCGAGCCACCCATATGCTTCCCTAGCCAAACCTATCACGTAGTTCTCCCTTGATCCCCGTATAGTTTGTCAACCATAAAAGTCACACGCCACATGTGCTCACTTTGCAGGTATGTGCTAGTGGGAGCTCAAACTAAACCGTGTCATCAGGCGGCAGTATTGGTGATGGACCTGGGGAATTGGGAAAGCCTCCAAGTGACAGGTAACTTACCTATTAGAAAGTTGCTTTTTACACCATCTAATTGCTACATTTCCTTTGTAAACCTGCTATTGTTTCTTTCCAACCGCATAGGCACCCAACCCAGTATATTAAATGTTTCTGGATTCCTGCATTATGATGGACCTTGTAAGTTAAGCTAGTCGTATTGCAGTATGGTTTCTCTTGAGCAGAACTAACATTTGCTTTCTGCAATTATGCAGGGAGAGCCGGAGAGGAATTGGACGACGAAGAGGAGGAACTGGAAGATGGGAAAATAGAAAAAGGCACTCAGGAAGAGGAAGATGAGAAGGATGAACTGGAAGATGGGGAAATAGAAGAAGCTACTCGGGAACACGTAGAAGAGGAGGAGGAACTGGAAGACAGGGAAATAGAAGAAGCTACTCAGCAAGAGGAAGAGGAGCTGGACGATGAGGAAATAGTACAAGGTATTTCGGCTAGAGGAGGGGGAGGAACTGGAAGATGGGGAAATAGTGGAAGACATTCAGCAAGAGGAGGAAGAGGAGGAGCTGGCAAGATGGGCAGCAAGAGGAAGAAGAGGAGGAACTGGAAGATGGGGAAATAGTAGAAGGCATTTGCTCTGTTGACACCATCTTAAGGTAATTATCTATACTTGTGTTATTCTATTGTCAGTTGCCATTTTATTTTCCAATTTAATAATGCAGTAGACTCTAGGTACTCACTTGTCCTTGTTGTGACAGTACTCCAGCTGGCATGGAAACGCCTGATGTCATTGACCTTCGGAAGTCACAGATGAAGGAAGCAGATAATAACCAGGCAGAAAGGCCATTATACCAGGTGATGTAAAGTGCTCTCTGTCCAAGAAAGCAAAGTGCTATGGATCATCAAGTTGTTGATAATTAACAAAGTGCTCCCTGTTTGGGTTTGCGTCGGTGCTGATAATCGTCAGTTTGCTGTTTCCTCCCTCTGTAGGTTCTTGAACAGAAGGAACAATGGACCGCCTCTGCCGGGGCACTGTACATGCCGAACCACGCGTATGAAAGGTTTCCATAACCAAAACCCCTATCATGCAGTCCTCCCTCGATTCATGCTTAGCTTGTCAAACCATAAAAACACAACTCACAAGCTGCATGCTCACTCTCGCTTTAATCACAGGTACGTGCTTTAATCACAAGATAAACCACCATCGTCGTTGTCGTCATCAGGCCCAAAAAGGGTGGGCAGTGGAGTTGTCGTCACTTGTTATTTAATCATGTTCCTTCCCTGATATCGAGTCTTTGGTGCTTAAGAACCAGGGGATGTAGAGAGTGGACGTCACCATCCACCTGGACCAGCTCGACGCCGTGCACGACACTCTGGCGGCAAAGTAAGACTGTCTCACCGGCCATTTTCTGCTGCAGAGTGCAGGGATATTATGCATGGTGCGGCATGTTTTGGTTACCTACCTATGTGTTTCGGTTGACAGGTACAGGGAGTTATGGGAGGAGGGAGAGAGCGCGGGCAAGAGGGAGAGGTGGGGGGAGATCGGCAGGGAAGGGGGCTGGCCGTCGCGGTTTTCTTGGAAGAAGAAGAGCAAGAAGATGGATTTCAAGTTTTAGAAGAGTAGGAGAATGACCTTTTATTTTTCATGGGTGAACTAACTCATTGGAGGAGGCAGATTAGTGTCTGACAACCTGATGAACAGCCCCCGTCGCACGGAGGAGAATGTGTAGCTCGTGCGGAGTAGTGTAGATGCTGGAGTAGGAGGAATGTGGTTTAGGTGATGCCTTAGGTAGGATGTAAAGTTTGATTTTTGTAAGGTGGGATTCGGCTGCTGGCCTTGAAGATGGTGTCAGTGGCTAGACTTGTTAGACTGAAGATAGTGACAGTGGCCTTGAACAGTCTATCCGACTAGGAGGATGCAAAAAATAGTCAAAACATTAGAAGACTTGTTTTTCACCGTGCAGTATTTCTGTAGAGGTGGGTTTGTTTTCTTCTTGTGCACGCATAATCTTATTATATGCTCTTAGTTCTAACTCTTGTTCTAAAACTTCACACATGGCAGGTATAGTTGATCAATCCCACTACATAATTTGCCTTCTTGAGTCTGAATCACCAGATGGCCATCAAATAGCTGTTGAAATGATATCAGGAGATGAGCACTCTCACATTGCTAATCTTCGCACTTCTGTGAGTAGTACTATTTATGATCTAATTTAGTTCTCCTAGTGTAATACCTCTTGATCTGCCTCTTAGGCAGTGACAGACTGCTGATATGTTTAAATACTATATTGTTTTTTTGTTTGTGGAGTGTGCATGCTAAACTAGTTGCTGCCATGGATGAATTTAAATTTTTAGGAACCGTTGTTTTCTGATATTGAAAGAATATTTCAGCTCTATTTATGAGTCTTGGATTGTCTATGCAGATTGTCATGTGGGGCACGTCTTACAGACGTGGGCCGCGCGGCCAGGAGCAGCCGACGGCCGCATCAGGCAAGGCGCAGGCTGGCCAGGAGTCCTGATCCGGGCACATTAGTTCCTAGACTAGTTTATTTCGTATAGGTTTCTAGTTTGTTATTAGCCCATGGGGCCTTTATATATCAGATAGTTATCACCCTTTAGGGATAAGCAATAAAGTTATTTCCTTCTATCTTTCCCTCCCGCATCATAGAGCAGCCAGGCAAAAACCCTAGCGCTCCTATCCACCGCGACTACGAACTACGTAGTCGAGGTCCTGCTGTCTTGGGCACCGAGGCCCTTGACAACTTGGTATCAGGTTCCAGGCGATCCTCCTCCTCGTCCACGCTCCATCCGCCGGCCGCTTTCCCCCCTGTGTCCGCGCCCAGCTCCCCGACATCGCCACAATCCGCTGCCGCCTCGGTCACTTCCGGCATGGCAGAACCGACCACCGCGGATCTGGCTAAGATGATCGAGGCCTTGATGGCCACGGTGATGTCCCTGCAGTCGTCCGTCACCGCACTCCAGAAGGACAAGTCCTCCTCTTCGTCCAGCGCGGCCGCCGCCCATGATGGGCAGCACCACAATGATCGGCCGCCCAGGTTCCAGAAGATGGACTTCCCCAAGTTCGACGGCAAGTCTGATCCGCTCGCCTTCATCAACAGATGCGAGTCCTTCTTCCATCAACAACGGATCGCCGAGGAGGAGAAGGTGTGGATGGCGTCCTACAATCTCGAGGGTCCTGCCCAACTATGGTATATGCAGGTCCAGCGCGACGAGGGCACACCTCCATGGCGCCGCTTCTCCGAGCTGCTCAATCTCCGCTTCGGGCCACCGCTGCGCGCTAACCCGCTGGGCGAACTAATGGCGTGCAAACGCACGACGTCCGTCGTCGACTTCCAGGAGCGGTTTGAGGCACTCCTTCCCCGGGCAGGCACCTTATCCGAGACACAGAAAGTGCAGATCTTCACCGCGGGACTCCAGCCACCCCTCAGCCTCGACGTGGAGATCCATAACCCACAGTCCCTCGCCGTCGCCATGAGCCTCGCCCGCAAATTGGAGCTGCGCGACCAGTGCGCGCTTTCCGCCGCGCCACCGGTGCGTTTTCCACAGAAGGGCATCCTGCCGACACCAGGACCACGCCTCGCGCCCCCCGCTCCGGCCCCACCAGCCGCACCTCAGCAGGGCCACAATCTGCCGGACGGACGCCCAATCAAGCGTCTCTCCCAGACAGAGATGGAGGAACGCCGTCGCCTGGGCCTTTGCTTCAACTGTAACGAGAAGTTTGGCAGGGGCCACAACCGCGTGTGCCAGCGCATCTTTCTCCTCGACTTAGCGCCGGACGACGACGACGACGACGCGGCCTCCGCCACTGATGATGCATCGCGGGCCGACCCTCAAATCTCGCTCCACGCGATCGCCGGCGTGCGCACGAGTGAAACCATGCAGATGCAGATTACTCTCGGAGGTGTCTCCCTCCTCGCCCTGATCGATTCAGGCTCCACCCACAACTTCATCGCCGAAGAGGCGGCCGCTCGTGCTACGTTACCGCCCCCCACCACAGAGAAGATGCGCGTCACGGTGGCCAACGGCGAGCGCGTTCCGTGCCAGGGCGCGTACCGCGTCGTGCCCTTCCACATCGGCCACGAGGAGTTCGCGGAGGATTTCCTCGCCTTGCCGCTCGCGGGCTACGACATCGTCCTGGGCACGCAGTGGCTGGCGTCGCTCGGACCGATCCTGTGGGATTTCCGAGCCCTCTCCATGACATTCTGGCGGCGGGGCCATCGGGTGTGCTGGCACGGCATTGCAGGACCGGACGGGCCAGCCCTAAAATCATGCAGCGGCCGCGACTTCCTGGACGCCATCATCACTGAGTTCGACGGCATCTTCGCCGACCCCTCCGGCGTGCCACCGCCCCGCAGCCGCGATCACGGCATCACCCTGCTACCTGGTTCCGCCCCGGTGGCCGTCCGTCCGTATCGATACCCGGCCGCGCACAAGGACGAGCTGGAGCGTCAGTGCGCCGCCATGCTCGCCCAAGGTATCATCCGTGCGAGTTGTTCCGCCTTCTCGTCCCCGGTACTGCTGGTCCGCAAGGCCGACGGGTCCTGGCGCTTCTGCATCGATTATCGCGCCCTGAACGCCATTACTGTCAAGAATGCGTTCCCGATTCCGGTGGTGGACGAACTCCTCGACGAGCTACGGCACGCTCGTTTCTTCACCAAGCTCGATTTACGTTCCGGCTACCACCAGGTGCGGATGCGTGCGGAGGACATCCCGAAGACAGCTTTCCGTACTCATGACGGCCTCTACGAGTTTCTGGTGATGCCGTTCGAACTCTGCAACGCGCCGGCCACGTTCCAGGCCCTCATGAATGATCTGCTGCGGCCATACCTGCGTCGTTTTGTTCTCGTCTTCTTTGACGACATCCTCATTTTCAGCGAGACATGGGCTGACCATCTCCGACATGTGCGCACCGTCTTCACGGTCCTGCACCAGCACCGGCTCTTCGTCAAGCGCTCCAAATGCGCGTTCGCCGTTGAATCAATCGCATACCTGGGTCACACCATCTCCGCTGCAGGCGTGGCCATGGATCCGGAAAAGGTGCAGGCGGTGGCGGACTGGCTGCAACCACGCTCGGCGCGCGCGGTTCGGGGCTTTCTCGGCCTTGCGGGGTACTACCGCAAGTTTGTCAAGGACTTTGGCGTGGTTGCCGCGCCCCTGACGGCCCTCCTTCGCAAGGATGGTTTCTCTTGGTCGCCGGAGGCGGCAGCAGCTTTTACCACCCTCAAGACGGCAATCACCACGGCTCCCGTCCTCGCGTTACCGGATTTTACACGGCCGTTCATCGTCGAGTGTGACGCATCGACGTACGGTTTCGGGGCCGTCCTTCTTCAGGATCACCACCCGGTGGCTTTCTTTAGCCGGCCAGCCGCGCCACGTCACCGTTCCCTGGCAGCGTATGAACGGGAACTCATCGGCCTGGTGCTCGCGATTCGCCATTGGAGGCCGTACCTATGGGGGCGTCAGTTTGTGGTAAAAACGGATCATTACAGCCTCAAATTTCTGCTTGACCAGCGTTTGGCCACCATCCCGCAGCATCATTGGGTTGGCAAACTCCTGGGATTCGACTTTACGGTGGAGTACAAGGCAGGTAGTACCAACACGGTGGCGGATGCACTTTCCCGCCGTGACACGGAGGAGACGACGATCATGGCGGTCTCAGGGCCTCGTTTCGACTTCATCAATCGCCTCCGGCAAGCGACGTCTACTGATCCGGCGCTCGTCGCACTGCGGGAGGATATCACGGCAGGTGCGCGGCAACAGCCTTGGGCGCTCTCCGACGGCCTCGTTACTTTCAACGGCCGCCTCTACATTCCGCCGTCATCCCCGCTACTCCAGGAGATTCTCAGTGCCGTGCACGATGATGGGCATGAAGGCGTCCTGCGCACATTGCATCGTCTTCGCCGCGATTTCCACGCACCTAACCTTCGCAAGACGGTGCAAGAGTACATCCGCACTTGCGGTACTTGCCAGCGGTACAAGTCCGAGCACTTGCACCCCGCTGGGCTGCTACTGCCGCTGCCGGTACCCACGGGCGTGTGGACTGACATCGGCATCGACTTCGTGGAAGCGCTTCCTCGAGTAGGCGGGAAGTCTGTCATCCTCACCGTGGTGGATCGCTTCAGCAAGTATTGCCATTTTGTGGCGTTAGCCCACCCATACACGGCAGAGTCAGTGGCACAGGTGTTCTTCGCTGAGGTTGTTCGTCTCCATGGCGTGCCGCAGTCCATGGTCTCTGACCGCGACCCCGTCTTCACCTCCGCTTTTTGGCGAGAGCTCATGCGCCTCACGGGGACAAAGCTGCACATGACGTCAGCATTTCACCCGCAGTCGGATGGTCAAACGGAGGCTGCTAACAAGATCATTGTGATGTATTTACGGTGTCTTACCGGGGATCGTCCCAAGCAGTGGCTCCGGTGGCTTCCCTGGGCTGAGTACATATACAACACCGCCTACCAGACAGCAACCCAAGAGACTCCGTTCAAGCTTGTGTATGGCCGTGACCCTCCCACTATTCGCTCTTACGAGCCCGGCGACACACGGGTAGCTGCAGTGGCCAGGAGCATGGCTGAGCGCGACGAACTTATCGAGGACGTCCGCTATCGTCTACAACAGGCACAGGCGGTCTATAAGTCCTACTACGACAGACGTCATCGGGACATTCGGCATGAGGTGGGCGATTGGGTTTGGCTTCGCCTTCGACAGCGCGCCGCGTCCTCTCTCAACTTGCCAACCAGGGGCAAGCTCAAGCCACGATTCTATGGGCCGTACCGCATTTCAGAAGTGATCAACGACGTGGCATACCGTCTTGAGCTTCCGGCACGCTCGCGCCTCCATGACGTGTTCCACGTGGGCCTCCTCAAGAAGTTCTTCGGCATTCCTCCAACTACACCGCCGGGATTGCCTTCGATCCACAACGGGGCGGCTGTTCCAGAACCAGAGCGCGTGACTCGTGCGCGCCTAGCACGCGGCGTTCGCCAGCTACTCGTCCACTGGAAGGGTGAAGCAGTTTCGTCAGCTACATGGGAGGATCTTGACAGTTTCGTCGAGCGCTACCCCGCTTTTCAGCTCGCGGACGAGCTGCTCGTCGAGGGGGGGAGAGATGTCATGTGGGGCACGTCTTACAGACGTGGGCCGCGCGGCCAGGAGCAGCCGACGGCCGCATCAGGCAAGGCGCAGGCTGGACAGGAGTCCTGATCCGGGCACATTAGTTCCTAGACTAGTTTATTTCGTATAGGTTTCTAGTTTGTTATTAGCCCATGGGGCCTTTATATATCAGATAGTTAGCACCCTTTAGGGATAAGCAATAAAGTTATTTCCTTCTATCTTTCCCTCCCGCATCATAGAGCAGCCAGGCAAAAACCCTAGCGCTCCTATCCACCGCGACTACGAACTACGTAGTCGAGGTCCTGCTGTCTTGGGCACCGAGGCCCTTGACACAGATGAAACGGGATGGCTACACGCTATGCAATTTTACGGTCTGGTCTGTAATGGATTCTCTGATCTCAGACAGGTAAGATGAGGATTCCTTGTAATACTCGCAATTGCACCTTTATTAGAATCAGCCAAAAAGCTTGCATCCACAAAGGGCGATAGTATCCAGTGTGGTTTCGTGGGTGTGCTTTTCATGCAGGTTACATGTGAAAAACAAACAATGCAGGGAAGTACTTGCGAGAGTGGATTTTTTTATTTTTTTTGCACGGGTGCATTGGAGGAATTTAATTTAAATATTTTTAAAGTCAAATTAAAAAAAAGAATTCTTCATGATCATATGGATATATATTACACACATGTAAAGTTTGGTGATGAAATAAGTAAACATGTGAGCTATAAAAAAATGACAAAATGGTGATTTCTAAATAGTGAATAATAGAAGCAATGTTCATCTTTACAAAATTACGATTTTGTCATTTTTACGTAACTCACATGGCTACTTATTTCATCATCAGAATTTGCACACGTGTAGTAGCACATCTATATAAACATGTTGCTTTTTCGGGTTTTTTTAAACTTTGAAATACCATTTTGGTGCTGCTCAAAATATAGGGCTCACTAGAGTCTAGAGCTCGTCCAGCAAAGTGATTTTTCTTGTACTTGCACCATATAGTCAATTTTTGTCGCGTTTCGCTTGTGAATCTGTGTCATTACATGGTGAATATGTGCACCATAAAATGTAACTTTAGTCGAGTGGTTACATTTTTGCGAAGTACAGTACTACTACAAGAAAGGGATGCACACGCACACTTGGGATGTTTCTGCTTGAAGCTCCTGGGCTGAAGAGCTTCCGGCCACACTCACCTCCACCATCAGGAACAATGGGCCTTAGCCCACCATTCCTCCATCGCAGGCCGCAGTATATAAATGGCGATCCTCCCTTCCACGCCGCCTCCTCCCACCTAGGGTTCCACCAGAGAGCAAAAGGGGATCGGGGGTCAGTTATGCGCCACCGCCTGCCGTTCGCCGATCTTCCCCCTCTCGCCGTCGCAATCGCCGTCGGATGCCTCGAATGAGGATCTACTGCTGCTTGCGAGTAGGCGACCAAATAAGCAGCTCCCCCTTTGGGAGCTGCAGTCCCCAATCGAATCAGCAAGAGCAGCAGCTCTTTTGGGAGCGGCGATCCGCAATCAAGCGGCTCCTCTCCGAGCTGCAACCGGCAATCCAAGCAATCAAGCGGCTCCTCCCCGAGCCGCAGTCCGCAATCGGAGCGGCTCCCTTTTTTAGTGGCTAATCAATCCGGAATCAAAGCAGTCCTTTCCGGATTACAATCAGAAGCAGGTCCTGTTTTGAATTCATTATCCGAGTCTCTATTGGTGGCGGGACCCCAGCAGGTATATATATATATATATCTGGCCGGGCGGACGCCGCTGTACTTCTCGCAGCCAATCTTCGGAGGAGACCAAGTGGGGGCAACTCGTGAGCCTTCGTCAGCTGCCAAATTCACGGTGACCAATTCTTCTCCTGCCTCGGCGGATCTTCGTGGCAGCCATGGGGGTGAGTTCATTGTCCTCTTTTCCTTCACTGATTTTTTGTTTTCAGAGATAACCCTTTTTCCAGATCTAATCAAAGTTGAAATTTTGCACTTCTACATAAAAATTGCATCTTTGCGACTGAATCAAAGTTGCATCTTTGATAATTGCAATTTTTGTGTGGCAAAAACTTATGTCAAGTCTATGTGTCTTGTATCATTGGAATTACATCTTTGCAACTGTATAGAAATTGCTTGTCTGAGAATATCAAAATTGCTTATTTGTGACTAGTGCCAGAATCAACTCTCATTGTTGTCCATGCCAAATGCAGAAAGGCAATAAAGATGATAGGCTCAGCGCATTGCCTGATGACATTCTAGTCAACATTCTTGATCGGCTAAATGTCCCCCAGGCTGCAAGGACCAGCATCCTCTCAAGACGGTGGAGTCAGCTCTGCGCTAAGCTCTCTCGTCTTATAATAAGTGCTCTGGACTTTCTGCCTGAGGATGTGTCACACACCAACATCTCTGTTGATGAAGTGGTTAAGATCAATGCAGCTGCGGCTGAAGCGACAGAGAGTGTACTGGCACGTAGAAATCCAGGTGAACACACCATCCACCTTCTTTCTACGACGTTCTACCTGAGAGATGATGTCCCCATATTCATTGGAAATGCTGTTGGTCATGCCATGTCAACACACTTGGTCGAGAATGTTGAATTTAGTATTAGGACAGGGAAGGATCATGTTGCTGAAATTGAAAGTGATGATGAATTGGTCACCTGGGCGAGAGAATTCATGTTGTTCTTTGATGCTTGTCCAAATGTATTTGGTGGTCTCACAAGCCTCGACCTGGGGAATTTGAGGTTTGGTGAATCAGGCATATCCAGTGTCCTCACCACCTGCAAGCGGTTGAAGCATCTGCACTTGTACAGTTGTGACTCTGGTGATGGCAGCACGCTGCAAGTCGAACACGCTAATCTCAGTGTGCTTTGTATCGTCAATTGTCGTCTTGCACAAGTTAAGCTGAACTGGCTCCCTCAACTCACACAGCTGGCGTTTGACGGTTGGATAGATTTCCAAGATCCACTGGTTCTTGGTCATGTTCCATTGCTTGAGGCTGTATGCCTCACAAATGTTGGCCTTAGTTTTAATAAGATGGTCAAGTTAAGTACATTTCTTAGCAGTACCTCTGTACGAGATCTGAAGTTGGGGTTTTGTTCCGAAATGGTAAGTTAAGATTGTTGCTTTGCTAGCTGTGGCTTCACTTCATCTTTGCTCATCTAATCATGTGTATACTATATTCTTTGCAGATTTGGGTGCAGCCAGAATGTCCGACGGAAAGTCTGGCATCTGTGTTCCGACAACTAAGGTTTGTGAATCTAGTTGAACTTCCTGAAGGGTATGATCTCACCTGGACAATGTTCATTCTTGAAGCTGCACCCTTTCTGAAGGAGCTATACATGACAGTATGTTCTTACCTAGACATCTCTTTTAGCCACATGGGCTTAATATTTATTATTTCAAGAATTTCTCACCAGGTACATATGTCTGATCTATTGACAGTTTATTTTTATCTCTGTCCTATTGCTGATATGCAGGTATGGGATCATGTGTGTCATATGGAATTGGATGAGGAGAAGCGGAAAAAATTACAGTATAGTGAGAACAAGGGTGTAGAGTGGGGCTCGACCGCATCTGATTTCCAACACCACAGTTTGGTCACACTCGTCATATTTGGCTTTGAATCTGAAGATTACTTTGTTAGTTATGTGAAACGTGTTATGGCAGCGGCGGTCAATCTAGAGGATGTGTTCCTGTATAGTAGGTTGGAGTTGGAGTGTGGCAACTGCCAGGACTTGAAGCCGACAAGGTTCCCCTGGACTAAAAGGCAGAAGATTTCATTGAAGAAGAGAATCACTGCAGGGATTGAGTCGTTTGCCATAATCCACTCCAACAAGACGATAAGGGCTGATCATGACCTAAAAAGGCGTCACCCACGGTGCTCACTTGTTTGACAAAAAGAATTGTTGATTCAGCAGTAGTCTCATGGAAGTGTTTGTTACTTTTGGTTATTATAAGAGTACTTCTAATTTAGTTTGACCGTCTGAACTGTATTATCTATTATGTTATGATTATATGGAAGGATGATGAATACTGGATGATTATATTGCCAATGAATGTGTTTGTATGAAATTAAAAGAACATTTTGGCCAATGACCGTCTGAACTGTATTATCTAAAATGACTTATCTTGTTAGGCTACTGTATTTAAAAATTGAAATGCAAAAGATGGCAGCTCAGGCCCACTTGTGCCAACGTAAAAATGGAAGAGAGATGACAAAGGCAAAACAAAGCTTCAAATCATCATCTTGTTCGAATTAAATTAAAAACTGGCTATAAAACTATTGAACAGACATTTAATTATAGCCAACTGTTGAACATCATGGCATGTTTTTCTCCCATGTAATTCTTGTGTTTTCTTTGCAAATACACATTTCGCATTCAGCTAGTAAGCGTGTAAAGACTGGTGCTGAATGAGTAATGCTGAATCAAAGGAAGAAAGCTACTCAGAGTAGCAACACATGGGGAAAACCTGAACAAATTTTTTGCATTGCAGAGCAACACAGATGCACAAACAACAAATTTTAGAGAACAAGAATCACCAGAACGATGTACTGTTTCTTTTTTTTTGACAGTGTAATTATGCTGTAAAACATATAGTGCTGTAAAATACAATAGTGCTTGTGTTATTATGCTGTAAAATACAATGTTTTCAAATAACCCACAGTTTGAGCGGAAGTTTTGACACAATTTGCCCTCAAAAAAACCACTACATTGCAAACAAACATAACTCTACTAGAAACATCAGCAGATTGATCCTAGATCAACCACACCCTAGACCCCACTCTCTCACCCAATCCGTGTTGATCCATCACTTTGTAAACCCTGTAAATCCTTCCACATACGGTCATTCGGTTAATCCTCCCTACTACTATTAATCTGTTGTTGAAACAGTAAGCTGAAGACCACACGAAAACCAAATTCCTTTCCCTCTCCTAATTTCTCTTTTTCCAGAAGCACATTATGGACGTGGACGCAGAGGCTCACAACATGCATGCACACCCACCCCTACCCCTACCCTTATGAGGACATCTGAGAAACCGAGCCGGCAGATCTTAATATTGATGAAGTCGTCAGAGGCACCTCCTAGTTGATGGACACACCATATCACCGAAAAAATAGCGTCGGAGAACCTGAAATAAATCCAGGAAACATAGGAGCACCTGTCTCAAGTCTAGGACTTGAATCCAGGTGGGTTGGTTCTATCACAAAGAAACTAACCATCTAAGCTAGGATTAGTTCGCAAATTCTTCATGAAAAGATATACTCGTTCATTTCACGTTAATCAAGATTAGTTTTCTCCCGACTGCATGCATACCCGAGAATTGGAGGCGATTGCAAACTATGCAAAGGTCGTCAAATCCAGCCACCTAGGACCAAGGGTACGACTACCGACCATCACCAGGACTGCCATCAACACGCCCTACGAATTTCCCTCGGCAGCTTGCCTGAATTCTGTTGAAGATGACTGCCCCGTGAATGTCAAATAGACCTGCTCGATGTACGATGTCTTGGCTGAGAACAAGCATTCAGGAATTCAAACTCACACAACATGGACTGTTAGTAGACCAGTCATCATCACTTTGCCTTCTAAACGCAATCATGGAATATGAATTTTACTCGATTCCCATTTTCATGAGTAACGGTGACTAATGTGTGTACATTCTCTTTTGTTTTTGCGCGCGAGGGAGGGGTGGGGTACATTTTTTTCATGAACCTCAAGAAAGAAGCACGCGTGATGAATACTCTCCCTGGGTTATGAAAGGTGACTTCAACGATATACTTTTTGGCCAGGAGAAGGAGGGTCGTGATGTTCTTGGGATGTGTGCATCCAAGTCTTGTGATGTGTTTGGTTGCTCCCAGCAAACCCATGCAGGATCCGGGGAACCAAATTTTGCATGTTTGATTACTTGGGTTGCATTGTAATAGTGATCCGCATTAACCTCAAAGCACTGCTCGGCCTGGTCCGGGAGGAACTCCCGAATTGCCGTTTTCTAGGGAGCTAGGGCTTGATGCTGCAGCGGGGGTAGGGGGCTCGTGTGAGCGGGGGTATGGTGTGTGCTCGTGCGTGTCCGCGAAAAAAATACGTGAGTTATTTCGATCACCTCTTGCTGATTTCCTCGCTCTACTTACCCACCGGCTCAGCGCCATAACCCGCGCCACCCCCCTCAAGATTTTGTCCTGGAAAGGTTCCTCATCGATGAGCAGGTAAGCGGCACCATCTTCTCCGACCGACGGTGATCGACGGAGGCAAATCCTTCTCCTCTTCTCCAAGTTGTTCCCTACCTCCTCCCCACTCAGCTGATGGTTGCAAGTAACACGTCTTGTAGCTTATATATATGTAAGAATGTAGTATATTATAGAGATCTAAAGGTAATATGGCAGGTTTTGCAAGTATTACTTCATGATGTTGTGTGAGAATGTGGTAGATCAGACAACGTTTTGGTAGTATGGTAGATTTTGCATCTCGGTATCATGAATTTCTGTGCGACTGTTGAAAGTGCATTTGTCCCTAAATGGTGTTTTGGTGTGATGACAATGTGGTTAGCAAAGACTAATGATGATTACTAAGTTTACCTCGGGTCATTGGTCTCTCTAGGATTACTATATGGACATGGTTGACCCCCCCCCCCCACACACACACACTTCAAAAAGGAAAAAGTGTGATTTTAGAAATTTTGATTTGCTTTCTTTTGAGTTGTAGGATCACCACACTATTAAGAGGGGTCGAGGTGCTTGAATGTGCGTGTTATTAGAAATTTTGGTTTCTTTGGTTTCTTCATCAACATCTTCACCAGCATCATCTCATGTCCAAACCCTAGTTCGTTTGTGTTCAATCTTTTTATCAGGTCTTAGATTGTTACTTGGGAGTACTTGTAGGTGGTGATTACATCTTGTAATTTATGCAATGTTGGGGATATCGCTTATCGAAAACTTATCGCTCGACCCAAGATAAGGGGTAAATTAGCCAGTTTATCGGCATATCGGCCGATTTATCGCCATACAGGCCGATTTATCTTATCGGTCAGACAGCAGTAAGCGATAAATCGGCCGATTTATCGGCCGATTTATCATAATATCAACCGATATCTTGAACAGTGAGTTTATGCTTAGCAGTTGTATTGGTGGAAGACTGTTATGTTCAGGCTGTTAACCATATATTTATACCCACTGATCATGATCCATATAATGAATTGAGAGTAGTTCCACTAGTGCTTGAGGACATGGGAGAAACCTTGTTACTAGTTCAAAAGATCGGTATGGTCGACTAGAGGTGTGGGGGGTGATTAGGCGAATACAAAAAATTAACCACTTTTGCAAATTTTAATTTCAACAATAAAAGTAGGTTTTCTAGATATGCAACTAGGTGGACAACCTATGTGACAAACTTAACAAGTAACTAGTGCAAGCAAGGATAAACACAAGACATAAGCTTGCACAAAGTAAAGGTACGAGATAACTACAAGTGGAGTCGATGGAGACGAGAATGTGTTTCAAAGTTCCCTCTTTTGGGGGAGGTATGTCTCCGTTGGAGGGGTGTAGAGGCACAATGCTCCCCAAGCATCCCAAGGCCCCTCTCCCCACGCCCTCGCATGATGCAAGGTGTCGTGAATTCACTAGCGGTGCCCTTGAAGGCGCCAACCAGAACCTTTACAAACAAGGTTGGGGCTCTCTCCACAACTTAATTTGAGGCTTCCAACACCACCACGGAGCTTCACCACAATCGAATGTGACTCTGAGGTGACCTCTTTCATTTAGGGTGCCCAAACACCCAAGAGTAACAATATCCACAAGGTAAAGTATGGGTGAATCAAATTTCCTTTGATGGAAGTGTAGATCTAGGTCTCCTCCCTCAATCCCTAGCAAATAAACATGTTTGGTTGGCTATAGAAGGAGATCATGCAAGAATAAGTTTCGGGCAACAATGGAGGAGAGAGAGAGAGAGGCAAGAGGTGAAGAGGGAGATGGAAGACCCACCCCTTATATAGTGCTCTCCCAAATCCAATCGTTATGTGCAGAAAAGCACAGGGGTGGTACAACCGCTGGGGGCAGCGGTACAACCGACCAAGGTTGAAATGCACGATCGCAGAGCCGGGCAGTACAACCGTCCGCCCAACCGGTTGAATCATTTAATAAGAATTAAACCAGAACAACCCTTTGGGTACCATCCTGTTCCGCCCACCAAACCCGAGAGGAATCACCCTACTTGTGGTTATTGGGGTGGTATGCAGGCCGGTACTACCGCCGAGAGGTGATCTCGGATGGTTGCTAAGTCCGGGGCGGCACAACCGCTTTGGACGCCGGTTGTACCCATTTTTATAAATAATAAACCAGAACAACCAGCCAGCAACAGCCGGCTACCGCAAGCCATACCCTCAACAGGTGAGGAGTAAAAATCCTCCTAAGGTTGTAGAGGGTGACACGAATGAACCCTCACCTCCTAATCTCTGAAGTCGGTACCATGTACGTATTTACAGACCTGGTCAATCCAACCCTATATGAGTAAAATCTTCTCTCTCTTTTTGACATCTACTCCGTATATGAGTGAAATCTTGTTTGTTGTAATAGGAAAGGCACGATCCAAGCAGGGATTGATTTCTACTGTCACTTACAACATGGGTCCACCTGTCGTATGCATATCCTTCCCCGATTTCTTCCTCGCAGTTCACTCGACAACCGATCCTAGACTCGCGTGCGGACGAGGGTCGGGTCGGACGTCGACGCCATCCCAGACGAGCTCCTGGGCGCGTCCAAGCCTGACGACATGCTATGCTGACTGGAGGTGCTGACGGCGGAAGCCCCGCCGGCGAGCGATTGCTGCTCGTCTGGGCTAGGCGGCAGGAAAGGTGGCCGCGACAGGGGCGAGGATGCCGCCACGCCCACGCTCATGAACAGGAAGAAGCATATTCACGGGGAGACCGGCGGTTTGGCCTCCGCGTGTCCCCATCGACGGGGTGTTGGAACTGTCGAGATTAACCGCGAACTACACCTCGATTACTATCAGAAAAGACAAGAAAAATATCAGGTATCACAAGGGCCTGTTGCAATCCATCGATGTCCGGCGTCTCGCGTGCGTGTATCCAGAAGAGATCATCTGATCAAAGCCCGATTCACGTACTAGTTCGTGGTTGTACAAGAATACATCAAGCCATCCATGTGCGTGTCTTCCGGTGGAACTTCAATCCTCAGCCAGTGCTCGTCGACATCGTCATGAATACAGAAGCTCGGGTGGCGGTGGTAGTCGTCGCCCTTGCCGCGGGTGCCCACAGCCCACGCTTGCTGAGCTGCAGCGGGCGGTGGTCATAGCGACCTGCTCAAGCCAGTGCGGGCGTCAGGAGCAGGGACAGCGGCGCTGCAGCGAGATGGTGTCCTTGACATAGCAATACTATGCATCCAATTTATATGGAACTGCCATTGAAGGAAAGAGGTTCTAGGGGAGAAGTTCTGAAGTATGTAGTTCATCTTCTTTGCAGTATATACATTTGACAGTGGGAAACAATTTTGTATGTAAACATTCTTTTTAATGTTTCCAAATGCAGCAAAGGTATCCCCAAAGGTGCCCATCCTATGTATCCTGCTGTTATATGCTCCCTTCATTCCAAAAGAAGTGTCGTGGACACTTATTTTCGAAGTGAGGGAGTAAATGTTAAGTGTGCTACGTTCGAGAGAGAAACTGTAATCAAAGGTACAGGTAGTAAGTGATAAAAGAGAGGGGCACACAAATGTCCCACATATGCCAGTGAGACATCAAGTTGGTAAGAGCCTTCTACATGAAGGAATACTTAGTGATCCATTGATCATTCTACCTAAGCTATACGCCCTCATTCCAAACGAGATAAGGTGTGAAACGATGGGAACACACAACACTTCCAGACCCAAATATTTAGATTACATACAATGCTATCCAAGCGGAAAAAAAAATCCAAGATCCTGTAGATTACATACAATGCTATTTAGATTACATACATACAATGCTATTTAGATTACATACATACAATGCTATTCAATGCTACGGGAATTTTGGAACCATGCAGACCAACTTCGACAAAATCCAAGAAAATTTCAGATGCCTGCTACTGGACCCAGATCCTGTGGAAGAAACGGAGGGCCAGTCTACTCAGGGTAGTGTGCAACAAAAGAACAGGCCACCTCCCGCACCGGCTAGTGCCCCGGGCAGACCAAAGGAGCTACAGCCCCCTACCCAAGTCATGTTCCAGTTGCTGACAAAAATTCCCAGCAGTCAGCGAGCTCGGCCACTCTGAGAGACCACACAGGGAAAGAACTCAACTTGGATGGCACACCCAAAGCCCCGCCATCCGAACTTTGGCAATAGCAAAGGTGATGCCTTGCAGCCGATCACCTACAATCTCCAGCCTAACCAGATCACTGTCATCGATACAGGGGAGGAGGAATTGTTTGAAGGGCAGTTGAGAAGGCAGAGGCCTAATAATCCAGTGGATCAGAGAAGAAATGTTTTAACTGCCAAGCCTGCTAAGTTAAACATATCTGAATTTGAAGGGCTTGATGCTGATGCCTGGATTCAGAATTTAGAGCAATACTTTGCTTCTGCAAGAACCCCTCTGGAACATAGAACAGAGCTACCTATCTCTTATCTGAAGGGAGCAGCTATCCAGTGGTGGAGAGGCACTGGGTATACAGCAAGTACTGTACCCTGGCACTGCACTTTGTGCATTCCAGTCTGAAAAGGTTCTCTACTAGTACATCAGTGTGTGAAAATGTCAAACATTTTCATAGTATTGTGCAGTCCTCCACTGTTTCTGAGTACATAGAACAATTTGAGCAAGGGATGAATTTAATCAGAAGGGACAACCCAGCAATTGCAGAGGATCACTACCTCAATAGCTTTCTATCTGATTTCTCTCCATATATCCAGAGCCACATGGAGTGTCTGAAACCCAGGGATATGCAGACAGCTGTATAGTATGCTAGAAGAATGGAGAAAGCTAGTACTGCTCAGCAGCAAAGACAGTACACTCCACAGGCCAAAAGATAGGTCATATTTGACCAGCCCAGACCACCTGCTGCCCCTGTTGTAGCTCAGCCACCTACGAACAGAAATGCTATCACCCAGCAGGCCAAAATCAACCAAGTTTGCTATAAATGCAGAGAACCCTGGGTGCCAGGCCATAGACAAGTGTGCAAGATGAGTCAAAAGGCTCAAATCAATGCCCTGGAAGCCCCAAAAGGAGACACTAGTGAAATCATTTATGTAACTGACTTTGAAGACCCAGAGTTGGAAACACAGCCCCTCTTCCAGATGACACTGTGTTACATGTATCTATGCATGCTGCAATGGGAATTGGTGCTGCTAAGAACACTTTTGTGGTGTATATTCAGTTTGGCAGTGTTTTGACTACTACCTTGATTGATAGCGGCAGTACATCTACTTTCATTTCCCCTGAAATGGCAGCAAAGTTAACAACTCCTACAACACCAACTCCTAAAGTCAAGGTACAAGTTGCCAGTGGAGAGGTTTTGTGGAGTGAATTCACTACATTTAATTGCCCTTACACCATTCAGCAGGAACGGTTCTAGGACACATTCAGAATTCTGAAACTAAAGGGATATGATATAATATTGGGAGTTGATTGGATGAAGAAGTACAGTCCTGTTCAGCTGGATTACATCCAGATGGAAATGGAAGTAAAACATCCAAAGGGTGAAATGGTCACATTCATTGATGAAACTGTTCCCAGGACCTAACCAAAGGAAGTGGGAGACCCAGATGAAAAGTTAATGGAGCAGGCTGTACGTGGGCTTTTCCTCTATGTGTCTGAATTAACTGAAGAAGAGCACAAAATCCCTAACACTCCAGCATTTCTTCAGACAATTTTGGATAAATATATCTCAGTTTTCAGTGAGCCCTCCCAAACACCACCTGCAAGATTCTATGACCACACTATCCCACTTACCCCAGGGGCCAAGATAATCAATCAAAGGGCTTACAGAATGCCCCATCATCAGAAGAATGCATTGAAAAATATCATTCTGGAAATGATCAGACAGATGATTATGAGGCCCAGTAACAGCCCCTACTCCTCTCCTGCTTTATTGGTGAAAAAGAAAGATGGGATTTGGAGTTAAATGCCATCATTGTCAAAAACAATATCCTATACATGTGATTGAAGATTCATTGGATGAATTGAAAGGAGCAAAGATTTTCTCCATGATTGATTTGAGAAGTGGCTATCACCAGATAAGAATGTCTCCTGATGATATTGCTAAAACTGCATTTTCCACTCATATGGGTTTATTTGAGTACCTGGTAATGCCTTTTGGCCTTACTAATGCACCGGCCACTTTCCAATCGCTTATGAACACAATTCTAGCTCCATTTCTCAGAATTTGCGTGGTAGTATTCTTTGAAGATATATTGGTCTTTAGTCCTGATGAAGAGCAACACAAGAAAGATTTGGCTGCAGTTTTTGAAACTTTACAAGCAAATCAGTTGTATGCAAGAACGGAAAAATGCTCTTTTGGCCAAACTAAAGTAGAGTATTTGGGCCATATTATTTCAAATGAAGGAGTGGCCATATTACATCCATCACTTCATCTATTACCCCAAAGATGCAAGAAAAATGGCTTGGCCATAATTACAAATCTATTCCTAAACTTCTCAAGTAGCAGGAAAATAATAACTGCAGATACTGCCAGCTGATTCTGCTGATATGGCTTATGTTATCCTTCATCCAAATCATTGGTTTGGATACCTGCAGCACCAACCCTGAAGACATAATTAATACCAAAGGTATACTCATAGAAGGTTATATATGCATAGTTGCATACCATGGAGAATTCAATACAACTGTCAATACTTGGAAGAGATATAAGCGTGAGAGAAAAAGGTTGAATAATTTACCTTGGAGAATAAATGATTATCCATCCCAGCATAGACAAACAGAAAATGTGTCCTCTTAGAGAGTACAGATCGGTCTTGAGCCCGACATGTCCCTAGGTGTCCCTTCTTACGCAATCAACTAAACATGACGAGTCAATTGCAAGAAACCACCACATTTGCGGCTAGATTTGCAGGAAACCACCAACTCGTTAATCCGTTGCAGAAAACACCGGAAAATTTGTTAAGTCGTTGCAAAAAGCACTGATCGGATGATTTGGCTCGTTTAATCACTTTCTTACAAGTGGGCCAGATTATAAGGAATTGACTTAGCCAAAAAATAACACATACACCCCTAGATCTAGAAAACAAAAGCAATCAGACCCTCCTCGTGGAACACCGGCGCCCTATCCACTATGCGCCGCCGCCCCGCTGCTAACATCCGCCGCCGCTCTTCTGCCGAGGTGCCTCTGCTTGCTCGCGATGCTCCTGGTGGCCGAGCTCGGGGCGGCGCGCGGCGCCGGGGAGTGCGGGCGCGTCCATGCGGACAGGATGGCGCTCAAGCTGGCCCCGTGCGCGGCGGCAACGTAGAACCCCAGGCCAAGGTGGCGCCCTGCTGCTGCGCGCAGATACGGAGCGTCGGGCGCAACCCCAAGTGCATGTGCATCGTCATGTTGTCCATCACCGCGCGCCAGGCCGGCGTCAAGCCCGCCGTCGGCAGGACCATCCCCAAGCGCTGTGCCATCGCCAACCGCCCCATGGGCTACAGATGCGGCCGTAAGTTTATTACTCCCTCCGTTCCAAAAAGTGACTACATACGGAGCAAAATGAGCGAATCTACACTTTAAAATATGTCTACATACATCCATATGTTGTGTCCATTTGAAATGGCTAGAAAGACAGGTATTTTGGAACGGAGGGAGTAGTTGTGAACTTCTGATGCTCGGTCGTTTCCTCTGTAGCAACTCTGTCCCTTGGAGCCATCGTCATTTGCTTGCTCTGCTTTTGTTGTGCAGCATACACCCTGCCATGAGGAGCAGAGGCAACATCCGCCGCCGCGCTGCTTACCAACCTCTTCTCTGAAGTTCCAGAAGCAGCGATGGTGCTTTTCTTCTTCTTCTTACTGCAGTGGCCGTGCTCCTGCTTGGAGTAGCCAGAGGACGCCGAGTCTTTGGTGCTGCTGGTACTCGTGATTGGCCTTCGCGGCTTGGAGGTGGAGGAGTGGTGAGGGTCGCGGAGGCACGGCGAGTGGCGGTTGATGGCCTGGCCGCTGCTGCTGCCGACGCCGTTGCTGGTGGTGATTGAGGCGATGATGGAGCAGAGCGGCGGCGGATGGCAGCAGCGCGGCGGCGACGCGTAGTGGATAGGGCGTCGGTGTTGCACGGGGAGGGTCTGATTGCTTTTGTTTTTTAATCTAGGGGTGTATGTGTTATTTTTTGCTAAGTCAATCTGGCCCCACTTGTAAGAAAATGATTAAACGGGCCAAATCATCCGATCAGTGCTTTTTGCAACGACTTAGCAATTTTTCCTGTGTTTTTTGCAACGGATTAGCGAGTTGGTGGTTTCCTGCAAACCTAGCCGCAAATGTGGTGGTTTTTTGCAATTGACTCAAACATGACGCTAGGCCCCTTAGCCTAAACCCAAAAGGACGAAAAATGAGTGAATGGAGATCCAATGATGAATATATTTTTTAGCCTTGGGAATCTGAATGGAAAATGAACTAGGACTAATAAACTCCTAGTAATGGAGTGAACATTCTAGTGGAAGATATTCATTTTAGAACAACTTAACTAGAGCTAAATAGTTATAACAATAGTTGAAAAATTGATGTGGGTACGTATAAACCGTGGCCAAGAATTGAAAAATATTCTAGGAACAATTAAAAGGTTCAGACTTGCAGGTAATTCTAAGAAAGAACGTCGCATCTGTTTGAAACTGAGATCGAGAGAGGATCGAATGGCTGCCGGGCACGGGGCCACCTCCACCGTTTGATGCGGCTGCGCTGCGGAGAGTCCGGCCGAGGGCCCTCGGCCCGACGTCTCTGTTAAAAATAAATAACCCTGGCGGTTATTACGGGATAATCCCCGCTTCCTACACATCGCGTACGGTTCCAGGACTCCAACGAAGTGTCACGGCAGTTCCTGGAACGGCGCCTCTACGAGCGGTCGCATCCCTCCGAGGCGTCTGTTCCCTATGTATATAAGTGTACAATCATCCTCAATAAAGGAGAGTTCGATTCATTGTTGTCTCTCTCGATTTGCGTCTCGATTAGTTCCTGTTAAGATTAATTTACATAATAATTAAGGGATTAATCCCCGCTTGTAACGGCGGTTGCTTTCTGCAATCCCGTCGGTTCCGTTCGAACCGACGCCCCCTTGTAAACGCCTGCTCCAGTGCTATATATAGCACTTCATCTAATGCAAATAGGAGAGTTCGAATCATTTGTTCTCTCGTTGCTCTCGTTTACAATTCAACACGTTATCAGCACGCTCTCCAGCGAGAGCAATCCCGACGACAAGACAAGGAGAACAGGGAAAAGGTGAGAAACGGAACCATGCCTCGAGTTCCGATGTCCCTGTTTCTTCGCCTCCTTCGCGTCGGTGGCCGTGGCCGCCGCTTCCAGCATCGTGTGCGCGACCTCCGCCGCTTCCGGTGTGGAGGTTGGAACCAGCGCCGCCAGGACCTCCGTCGCAACCACCGGAACGGCGCGGGACCGTCAAACCAGCCCGTGCAGCCCGATGTGCCCGCCCGGCTTCTGGCCGGTCCGGCTGCACCAAGGCTCGAGGCCGATGGGCGCATCGAGCCATCGACCCGGCGCTTCCGCCGCTGCAGCCTCCGACCCCAGCGGTTGTTGAAGCAGAAGCCGGCATGCCGCTCCAGAGGTTGCCGACGGTCGCGCGTGTCCCGGGCGACGCTGCCGCGCTGTCACGCCTGCCGTCCCCGACTCCGTCGAACGGCCACTCCGGC
>LT934121.1:607436715-607463506 GCA_900231445.1 Triticum turgidum subsp. durum | reverse complement strand
GCAAAATAGGCTGATTCAGTGGTCCAGGATAATATTTGCACATCATCCTTGAATTTTGGGGATTTTGCGAATTGCTCCTGTTAACAATGCTATTTACTAGCGTTGATCTGTTTTGACCCTGTTATTTCCAGTATTTGTCTTAAATACTATGTTTCTGTAGAGTACCTTGTATTCCAGAACGTGATGTAATATATTTCCATGTTTCTTACATGTTGAGATTCATTACATCTATTATTTGCAATTGAGATTTGTTTTTATCTCTTGCAAAGATAAATTTAGTACCTCTAGAGTACTGATTTGGTTTGAGAATTTATTTTCTCTCGCAAAACAATCTCATTGCGATTTCTCGCAAAATATTAATTCACCCAGCTGAATTATCTTGCAACTTGATACAGGATCATCTCATTTAATTTGAGATCTGTACAATTCAAGTTTTCACTTGAACATCAAGTTTGCAACATCATTACTATTCATTATAATAGTGGTGTATTTCTGTTGAGTACGATGTATTCCGGAATGTACGTATCTCCATGTTCTCTACATGTTGAGATTAATACGTCTATTTGCAATTGAGATTTTTAATTTCTTGCAAATAAGAATGCAAAATTCAAAGTGATCTCTTCAAATTGATGTATTGGAATCACAAGGTAGTCATTTAGATTTACTGCCTTCGCAGATTGTCAATGACTACTGTTAAAGCCTATATTTTGTCATTTTGACATTATAATTGCTTTACAAAGTGCTCTCCTACACATTTTACTAAGTCATGGCATAAGGCATTACGAGTGCGTATCTACTGATTCCATCAGATTATACTCTCTAGTGCTGTGAGATCTACTCCATTTTGGAGATTATCTTCAAGATGTCATATTTAGCTATTTGAGATTCACACTAATGGTTTCAAGATAACTTCTTGAAATACCCATTGATTTTGCTAAGTTCATTACAACATCAACCATGATGGTCTTTAATTTACTGGTTGTAAATTAATTATCTCTGGTTTACCCATAGAGGTAACATATGGCTATAGAGTTTGAGGCATTCGCCCTCAATGGCCACCACTGCCCTATATGGGCCATGGACATCATGACCGCTCTTGTGTCTCGTGGGATAATATGTGCAATCCTGGATTCACCTCTGGTCAGGATGACACCGCTAATAGAAAAATGGTGTCTTATAATCATAAGGCATTAGACCAGATCACAGCACCTGGTTATTCTGTATCAGCAATTCCTGGGATACAATGAACCTCAAGGGCAAAGGTTTGAATTTTACTTCAACCTTCAATCCGACATCACTAGCTATGATGGGGCCCTATAGGCACGGAGAATGTGATGGTTGAATATGCTTCAACCGACATGTTTGAAGATTATGAATAGTCTTCCAATCTCCTGAGTAGTCAATATAATTAATGTCTATTTATGATGTTGTAACAACAACATAAGTATTGTTGTCATCATATATTGTATATCACAATATATTGTATCAGCACTTTGATATAAATTCATTTGTATGTATTCTATATATATCCGACAGTGATTTTCTTGAGAATCTTAATGTCTATATATAGATTTCTATGGGAGTCAATCCGATGAAAAATGATATGTGCATTGTGGGCATATGCACCACAAACTCTATACTCGGGGAAGTCCAATGTTTCCACTCTCATTGAGAGAAAGGAGATATTTTAAAATCGCTAGATGCGATGAGGTATTTGTTGGCTCAACTCGAGTCATATTTACTATCCCTGTGGGTACTCGAGTAACGCCAGGATGCTTCATTGCTTCCCAAGTTTAACTCGTACCCTACTAAGCTATAGAGATATTCGTCAGCATGGTTTCCATAGCGAAACTTATGCTGGCAAGAAAGAGAAATACATTCTCTTTACCATATGCAACGGATATGGCAACCACATTTTCTATGTATCATCTGGATTGTACTACACATAATACAAAACCCTTAGGACATGTTGCGCCCAAGATAGTTTTCCAAAATGTCTTGTACATGAAAAACTAGGCATACTCACCTTGGTCATCGAGACATTGGGTTGAAACCGAAACTATCAGCAATTCCAATAGTTTATGATTATTATGATGCTAAATTCTAACATCATTTGGATTTTATGTGCACTACAAGTTACACAGGGAAGCTAATTTTAAGGCTCGCACACCTTAAAGTCTACGCTGAACCACTCAAGACTCCTTGAATGCATCAAGTTGAGGTAAGTGGCTCTTCCCATCCATTGACTAGACTATTCAGGTATTCCATGGTTATAAAAGACATATCTACATGATGGTCTTAAATGTGTGCTTTATTCACACGAAACCATTGGCTCATTATCCTGACATCGATTTCAAGCAAATCGAATGGATAACATTGCAGAATTCTCCTTGAGTGCCTTCTCTATGGCCCTCGGATTGAGTTTAGCAATTTTTCCTAAGGTCTAGACTCAAAATGGTTTGGTAGAATCCTATCCAAAGAGTTAAGCTCATTGCATTATCTTTACTTTGGAATTGCAACTTGCCAACTTTACGTTGGACTCATGCAGTTTTACACGCTCATGACAGAACTGCATAATATTATTCCCCTCTATCTTTGATATGTGGATATCTACCAAGTATTTCCTATCTGCGGTAATTCAGTTGCATACCGATATCACCACCCGGCATACATCATTGGCCCCTCAACATATAGTTGGGATCTATTAGTGGCAATTAGGAACATTTCCAGGCATTAGGGGGAGATTTCAAATACCATAAAGAATGCCAGGAAATTAGTGGAATGTTCAACACATTTCTGCCTCAAATCCACGTACTCAAAGATCTGAACCATGCGTTCAGAACATTTGCAACACATTGCAAATAACCTGCCAGATTCATTTGCTGACTATAAAGGTGTCACACAATCCTAAAATCCTGCAAAATATGCCTGAAAGAGTGAAGGTACCAATAAGAATCACTCCACTCCCCGTTCGAAGCAATAGGGGGAGATGTATGGCAATAGTACATCAAGATTTAGCTTCTTGCAAGCAAGGATATCAAGGCCTGTGAATCAGTAAATGCAAGTCAACTTCACGTTGGCAGACACCTAATGGGTAGTATACACCTAGTGGACGGGAAACCTCCACCAACCCAGGTCATAGTGCACACAATGACCGGGACATCGGAATACCTGACTCAATCGCATTGGGAAATCGCGAGCAGTCACCATGGGTAACGATATTTCCATCAACTATATATTGTTATATAGATTTTGGAGAACCATATAACCGGAAGTCTACAATTGTCGACATACATTTCTCAACTAGATTGGAAAAACCTTTCAAATGATTCAGATCCAAAGACCATGGCCATGGCAAAGTGTGAACAACACTCGGACTGAACTCAAGCAAAGGGTATAATCTAGGTAGAAATGATCTTGCTCAATAATGGGAAGGTATTCATAAGCAATACCTACACCAGTTTTCTTCTGGAAACAGAATTGAGAACAACGAGGTGGTGAAACAAAGAGCAAGTATTGTAGCACAAGGGTTCACGCAGATACCCAACTATTCTCCAGAGGTGGAATCTCATTCCGATAACTTATATCATTGGCAGTTCAAAATCATCTATCTCTCTAGTTGATAGATGTAGTGATTACATATCCATGTCGATCACTAGATTCAGACATATATGATTGATTCCCGATGGAGTCTCAATTCTGAATCGAAATACAAAATGCAACATACATTGTGTAAAATCAGTAAGTCACCATAAGACTTATTGTTGTCGGTACATATGGTACAACCGACGTAGTGAGGTCCTTATTCACAAGGATTACACCTACAATGATGATTATTCATGTGTTGTGTGTATGCAATGAAGACGCATGTAATAATCTAAGTGACGGACTTTAAAATGAAGGATTTGGGTAAACCAAAATACCGCTCGTTACTACAACTTGAGCACCTTCATTCATGCATTATGGTATGCTATGTTGTCTATATCCAAAATATATTGGAGAAATTCATTGTGGACAAATCTTATCTATCCATAACTCTCTTCATTATCTAGACGTAGAGAAAGATCTATTAGACCAAGAGATGATGGAAATGGGATTGTTCTGAATCGAAAGTGATCGAATCCCTTGATCGATGGTTACAGGCCCCCTTTTATATGTCCCGTAGAGACACGACGATCCTCGAGGAGGCGTCGCTTCCAGGAGATCGAAGGAAGGCGTCGGTTGCGGGACAAACCGCAATGACGGTTTGGGCAAGGGGAGATTTTCCCCTAATTACAGAATTAATTCTAACACTCCCCCTAATCTACGCTTGACCATGTAGATCATCTTCACGATTGTCCGGGAAGCTCTATCATCTCAAAAGATTCTCCTTCAAAAGTTCTTCATAAAATCTTTGATGAGATCCTGAAACATATACTCACAAAGAAAGATAGCATAATGTGATGTCATTAAAATGAGGATATCTCAAGAAGAGACTCCCCCTGACACCTGCAAGTCCCTAAGTCTTCGCATACTAATTCCATGAACACATTTCTGGAATGTAGAATTTGGTAGAGACTTGGTAAATAAATCAGCAAGGTTATCGCATGATTTGACTTGCAGAATGCTTATTTCCCCGCTTTTCTGAAGATTATGGGGAAAGAACCATTTAGGAGAAATATGCTTGATGATATTACTCTTGATGTATCCTGTTTGCATCTGCACAACACAAGCTGCATTATCTTCATAGATAATGGTAGGTGATTTTATCGAACCCATTCCACATGACTGTTGTATGTGGTTTATCATTCTACGAAGCCATACACATTCGCATGTTGCTTCAAATAATGAAATTATTTCAGAATGATTGGTAGATGTTGCCACCAGAGTCTGTTTCGAAGACTTCCATGATATAGCAGTACCACCATGTAGGAACACAAAGCCGGTCTGAGATCTGGCATTATGGGGATCAGACAAATAGCCGGCATCTGCATATCCAATCACATCGGAGTCCTGATTTTTCTGGGACTGGAAAAATAGGCCAAGATCCTTTGTGCCTTGGAGATATCGAAAGATATTCTTCACTCCAGACCAATGACGTTTGGTGGGAGCTGTGCTATGTCTAGCAAGTAGATTCACTGCAAATGCAATATCAGGTCTTGTGCAATTTGCAAGATACATAAGCGCTCCAACAGCACTAAGGTATGGAACTTCAGGTCCCAACACCTCTTCTCCATCATCCCTTGGTCTGAACGGATCTTTCTCTACGTCTAGAGATCGAACCACCATGGGAGTTTTAGATGGATAGGATTTGTCCATATTGAATTTCTCCAATATTTTCTGGATATAGGCAGATTGGTGTACCATGATTCCTGAGGGAAGATGCTCAAGTTGAATACCTAAGCAAAATTTGGTTTTACCCAAATCCTTCATCTCAAATTCCATCTTTAGGTGATTGCGTGCTTCATCAATGTCTGGTGTGCTGCCGATGATGTTGAGATCATCAACATACACAGAAATGATGCAAAATCCTGTAGAGGACTTCTTGATGAAAACACATGGGCAATCAGCACTATTGGAGTAACCTTTCTGAAGAAGGAACTCACTGAGTCGGTTGTACCACATCCGTCCCGACTGTCTTAAGCCATATAGTGACTTATTCAGCTTTACACAATACATGTTGCATTTTGCATTTTTATTCGGGACAGAGATTCCATCAGGAACCTTCATATATATGTCCGAATCTAGTGACCCATAAAGGTATGCGGTCACGACGTCCATCAACTGCATAGATAGACGATTTTGCACTGCCAAGGATATAAGATATCGGAAAGTGGTTGCACTCATTACTGGAGAATATGTTTCAGTGAAATCAATGCCGGATTTCTGCGTGAAACCTTGTGCTACGAGCCTTGCTTTATATCTCACCACCTCATTGTTCTCATTCCGTTTCCGGAGAAAAACCCATTTGAATCCCACAGGGAAAACACTGGGAGGTGTAGGTATTGCTTCAGTGAATACCTTTCTTTTGTTAAGCGAGGCAATTTCTGGTTGGATTGCATCCTTCCATTTAGGCCAGTCGGAGCGCTTTTGGCACTCAACGATAGAACTTGGATCATGATCAGTGAGAAGGGTATCTGCAATCTTGTCAGCAAAATATATGTCGACAGTCGTAGTCTTACGGTCAAATAATTCTCCAGAATCAACATAGTTGATGGAAATTTCCTGCACCCCTAATGACTCTTCGTGATTTCCCAATACGATCGAGTCTGGGTGTTCCGATGTCCCAGTCAGTTTGTGCATACTGGAAATGGGTTGTGAAAGTTGCCCTTCCACTGGGTGTATACAACCCATCAGGTGTTTGTCAACATTGAGTTGACCTGCATTTACTGACTCCGAGGTTGTTCTCCTCGCTTTCCTTTGCTGCTTTTTAGAAGCATGCTCCAGTTTAGAGACCGTACTACTCCCCCTCTTTTTAGGAATAGGAAGTTGAGTGGTTTTTGTTGGTACCTCCACTCTTTCCGGTGCATTTCTGGCTGGGTTTAAGGATTTTGTAACACCTTTCAAATCAGTAAACGAATCTGGCAGATTATTTGCAAGATGTTGCAAATTAATGATCTTCCGAACTTGAAGTTCGGTCTCTTGGGTACGTGGATCAGAGGATGAAATGGAATGATCGTTCCAATCAATTTCCGGGCATTCTTTCTGGTACTTGAAATCTCCCCCTAATGCCGGAAAATGTTCCTCATTAAATATGCAATCAGCATGACGGGCTGTGAACAGATCCCCAGTCAGGGGTTCCAGGTACTTGATAATCGACGGCGATTTGTACCTCACATAGATCCCCAACTTCCTGTGTGGGCCCATAGATGTCCGCTGTGGTGGTGAGATCGGGATGTATGCAGCACATCCGAACTTACGCAGATGGGAAATGCTTGCAGGATTTCCACGTACCAATTGCAGAGGGGAAGAACTGTGATATGCAGTTGGCCTCAATTGTATCAAGTCAGCAGCGTGTAAAACAGCATGACCCCAACAAGAGGTTGGCAAGTTGCAATTCGTCAACAAAGGTCTTGCAATGAGTTTGATCCTCTTAATCAATGCTTCAGCCAAACCATTTTGTGTATGGACATATGGAACAGAGTGCTGAACTTCAATCCCCAAAGCCATGCAATAATCATTGAAAGCACGTGAGGAGAATTCTGCAGCATTGTCCATTCGAATTGACTTAATTCGACTTTCAGGATAATGGGCTTGCAACTTAATGACTTGCCTCATTATCTTGGCAAATGCATGGTTTCGTGTGGATAGAAGACACACATGTGACCATCGTGTAGACGCGTCAATCAAAACCATGAAATACCAGAAAGGTCTAGATAATGGCTGAATGGGACCACAAATGTCTCCTTGAATACGTTCAAGGAACTGAAGTGGTTCAGCTTGTATTTTGAGGTGTGAGGGCCTCAAAATTAGCTTTCCCGTGGCACAAGATGTGCACACAAAATCAGAAGATTGAGGAAATTTTGACTCAAGCAAATTATGACCAATGGAATTGCTAGTAATTTTCCTCATCATCCCTATTCCAGGATGGCCTAGGCGATCATGCCAGGTTTGGAATGCGTTAACATTCTGAAAAATTACTTTGTATGCAACATGTTCCATGGGTTTGATGTACGTATAGTACAAACCAGACGATAGAGAAGGAATTTTCTCATGTACCTTTTTGCCATATCCGTCATCTTTAGTAAAGAGTAGATACTCCTCTTTGTTGTCTTCATGGGTTTCAATATGAAAACCATTTTTACGGATATCTCGATAACTGATCAGGGTACGTGCAGAATCGGGATACAGTAAAGCATCCTCAATTGTCACATATGTACCACTTGGGAGGGTGAATATGGCACGTCCAGTACCAACAATCACAGTATCGCGTCCAGCGATAGTTAGAATATCTCCATTTGTCTTTTTCAGAGTTTGGAAATATTTCATCTCCCTCAGTATGGAGTTTGTGGCACCACTGTCCACAAGGCATAATTCCTCTTCCATCGGATTGTCCCCGTAGAAAACTATATAAAACAAAGATTTTTCAATAAGAAAACCTCATAGTAATATATAGAATACAATCTTTATTATATCAAATGTGCTGATACAATACAATATAAAGACAAAAACAAACTTATGTTCTTATTACAATCATCACAAATGGACATAATTAAGTAGATCACTAGGAGATTGCGGGACTAGTCGAAGTCGCCAAACACGTTGTTTGCGGTGTACTCAATCAACGTGTTCTCCATTTCAGCAGTAGCCTCAGGCAGATAAGGAATCACGGCGTTGCTCGGTCCAGGAGGAACATCGTGCGAACCACCAGCTCCTTTTGCGCTATCCGGATGAAGGTTGAAGTTGGCTTCAAACCTTTTCCCTTGAGGTGCTTTGCGTCCCTGTGATTGCTGGTACAGCATAACCAGATGCTTGGGCATTGTGCACTTTTCAGTAGAATGCGTGTGGCATCCACACTTGTTGCAAAGCTTAGATTTATCAAACCTGGGCTTTGAAGTGCCTTTTCCCTTGCCTGGGTATCTAGACCTCCTGCTCCCATTACGCTTTCGCTTATGCTCGAAATTGGTTTGTTTACCCCGAAAGGTACCATTAAACTTTTGTCTATTTGCAACATTCAGATGGACTTCAGGTAAAGGTTGTGCCCCAACTGGGCGCTGAGAGCCATTCTTAGCGAGTAGCTCATCATGCTTTTCAGCCTGAAGTAACATGTGAATGAGCTCGGAATAGACAGTGTAGTTACGAGCACGGTATTGCTGTTGGAGGATCCTATCTGAAGGGAGCATAGTAGACAAAGTTTTCTCTATCTTCTCCCCCTCAGTAGGTTCCTTCTCACAAAAGCGCAGTTTGGAACATATCTTATGAACAACATGATTGTACTCACCAATGGATTTGAAATCCTGAAGACGAAGATGAGTCCAATCAGGAAGTGCTTCTGGCAGGACTACTGCCTTCTGCTGTTCATACCTCGTTTTGAGAGCCAGAAACAGAGTACTAGGAGATTCCTCCTGTAAATACTCAGACTTGAGATCTGGATGAATATGGTGCCTTATGATGAATAAGGCAGCATAATTCTGCTGTTCTGTCAGCGGCGTGGCCCCATCCGGGAGAGGAGTCTCTGGGGGTTGTATTGCACGCGCTATCCCACGGGACGCAAGACTGATCTTGATGTCCATAGCCCATGTAGGGTAATTGTGGCCATTGAGGGCAAGCTCCTCAAACTCTTTAGCAGTCATCTTTGCCTACATGAGGAACCAGAGATAATTAATTTACGGGTGGTAAATTAAAACCATCATGGTTCTGTAATAAGAACGCAAAAATTTGATGCTCAAGTGTAAAACTTGAAAAATTCTCAACCTCAATTATGTGAACATAACACTTCGAAGATCACTTGGATCTCACAGTAATAGGCTACATCGCCATTACCTTGTGTATGCTACAATTCAAATATAAGGAATACACGTTGGAGGTAATCGTTTGTCGAGAATGACAAAAACTTAGACCTCACAGTAAGAGAGGATAGTCTGCAAATGAGCATTAGATCACAACTCATTACCTTGTGATTCCAAATAAAATGAGGGAGAAACATTCAAAAATTCGCAAGTTCGATATGCGAGAGAAGATCTCAATCGCAAAGACATGTTCGATAAAAGTGAGATGTGGTAAACACATGGAACATGTCATTCTTCCCAGATGAAATCCGGTACTTTATTTATATTATCAATCCATTACATAATATAAACACACTAATAATTACACAAGTCCTAGTCAGATTTAATCTAGAACTGGACTAGTATGTAAGTAGCAGTCAAACTAGGTACTAAACAGTACTAAACAGAGTCTAAAACAGCACCATATACAATAATTAGTACTAGACTAATAAAAACAGAGAAAAAAAACTTGAAGACCACCGCCGATCGAGGCCAGCCCGCAGCCACCCACACCGCATAAGGCGAGAGGTGGGGCGGTTACGGATAAGGCCCGACCCGCACACCACGCTCGATCCCCCCCCCCACCACCACATGCGCTCGCAAGGAGCAGGGAGCCCAGTCGCCGGCGATTGGGGCGAGTGCCGGCGCCTCCCCTCGCATCTTCAGGTGTCAGCGACGCGACACCGACGAGGCCTCTTCATCTGAAGAGGAGACGACGACGGTGGAGGCCTGGCGCAGTGGAGTAGCGGTGAAGCCGAGATTCGCCGGAGCCCATGAGCCTGGGCGACGGCCGGGGCGGCGGTCGAGGGCTACGATGGCGCGCTCGAAAAGGCGGCCGAAGCGCCGCTCCGCGCGGCTGCTCGAGCCCACGGCTATCTCCTGTTGAGGCGCGCCGGCGGCAGCGGCGGCGCCCTCCATGCCGACTCCAAGGCGGACAACACCAGAGCCGCCGAATGGAGCGGAGATGAAGGCGAGTGCTTCCTCTGCATTCACCGTCGAGCGCATCGGCACCGGGGCGTAGCCAGGCGGGCGGAGGCTCGGGCCAGCGGCCACGGCATCAGGCATCGGCGATGACGGCGGGATCCATGCGGCCGGCGGAGGAGGTGGTGGAGGCGGAGACCCAGTGGGCAGGGCAGGGGCGTTAGCAGCCCCGTGCATCATGGGGGCGCTCGGGCCGGCCACCAGCCAAGGGTCGTACCCCATGGGCGCCTGGCCACGGGCGCAAGGAGCACCAGCGTGGGCGCGTCCAGGGGCGAGAGGGGCACCGCGGGGGGCGCGTCCAGCGGCGCGGTGGCGGCCAGGAGCACCACGTCCAGCAGCGCGGTGGCGGCCAGGGGCGCTACGTCCAGCAGCGCTGCGGCCAAATCGACGAATGGCTTGCATCCGGCGATGGAAACGGCGGTGGCCACCAACTCCATGGCGGCGAAGGGCAATGAGGCGGTAGCGGCGACCGTCCTCGCGGATCAAACGGAGGAAGAAGGAGACGAGGCCTGTCATCTCACCAACGGCAAGTGCTTCCTCTCTTCTCCTTTCTCTGTTGCCTTTCGCTCTCGCTGGTTGTTCTACGTGCGTGATAACGTGTTCTGAATCGAAAGTGATCGAATCCCTTGATCGATGGTTACAGGCCCCCTTTTATATGTCCCGTAGAGACACGACGATCCTCGAGGAGGCGTCGGTTCCAGGAGATCGAAGGAAGGCGTCGGTTGCGGGACAAACCGCAACGACGGTTTGGGCAAGGGGAGATTTTCCCCTAATTACAGAATTAATTCTAACATGGATATTGGGACTCAACGTTCCATAATGCCATTGGATCCACCAAACACAATTGGTTGGTACTCAAGAATATCTTTCGATATCTCCAAGGCATCAAACATTTTGTCCTGGTTTTTCAGTTTCATAGAAATGTGAACACCGATATCATTGGATACATCGATCAGATCCCCACTATGTCAGATCGTAGACAAGCTTAGTGTTCCTACTAGGTGTGGTAGCCCTCTCATGAAGAGTCTTCGAAACAGACATCATGGCTACATCCACCAACCATTATCTCAAAGATAATGTTGCTTGTGTTGCCCGGATGCAAACAGGTTACATAATAAGCAATATCACTATATTGCATATCTTGTAAGTCAAATCATGTGACTGATTTGTTCACCAAGTCTCTACCAACTTCTACATTCCGGAAATATGTTCATGGAATTGTATATGACGGCTTCGGAATTTGCAAGAATCAGGGGGAGTATCTTCCTGAATTGTTCCTGTTAAAAGCATCATATTATACTATTTTTCCCTTCATAAGTTCACTTTATAGGTTCTCATGAAGGTTTTTAATGAGGTAATATCAACACAAGACCATATGTCATATTTTCTGTTTTCCCCATCGGGGTTTTTAAGAAAGTATATACGACATATTTATTGTCCTTTAATTCTATGGGTTTTTCTCATATTGAGTTAAACAAACAATAAGCATTATATGTTGCAGCATTTTCTCCTTATTTTTCCCACTGGGTTTGAAGGAGTTTTAGCAACATATCAAACACTTTTCTCCTCACATTTTTCCCACAGGGTTTTTGGAGGAGACTCTTTCAAGATGATGATGCTATTTGGACAAGCATGGATTAGGGGGAGTGTTAAAATTAATTTACATAATAATTAAGGGATTAATCCCCGCTTGTAACGGCGGTTGCTTTCTGCAATCCCGTCGGTTCCGTTCAAACCGACGCCCCCTTGTAAACGTTGTGGTCTCCGCTGTGCCCAGAGGATTGATGCTTCTGCACGCGTCCTTGGATTCACCTTTTGAAACTGAGATCGAGAGAGGATCGAATGAATCACCTTTTGAAACTGAGATCGAGAGAGGATCGAATGAATCAACTGTCCCTTATTCCATTGACGATGTGAGCGAAGAGATGCGTCCATTCGCAAGGGCGTGAGAGTGGGTCGCGACGGCAACCGCACGAGATATTACATAGGGAGGATTATCCCTTTAATTAAGAGAATTAATTAAATCGTAACAGCATCAAAAGGTGATATATATAGGGTGTATCTTCGCCAAGGTGGGCAGGTGATAAACAGGTGAATCCAAGGAGTATATTTATAAGCCAACAACAAACATTTTTAGTATTGCCTTCACTTATATACTACTGGGAGTGGGATAACGCCCCTGCTTTAACATTCGAAATCATCAGGCCAAATTTAGAAGCTGGGCACTTACCTAACCAGCGCACATTCTTTTAAAGTCTGTTACTAAAAGAAAATGGAAAAAAACACCGGTCTCAAACAACTACATTCTTTTAAAGTCTGTTACTAAAAATGGAAAAAAAATCACCAGCCACACACATCAATTTGATGAGACGGCTCTCCAGGAGCATCGAGTTTGTTAGTGCGCAAAGCAGCTGCCATTCATGTGCAGAGTCTAAGGAGAGAAGGGGGGCAGTGTGGCCGGCCGCACGAGCAATTACTAATCACATTGCTATCCAAGGCCAAACAATGGAATGACGGCACAGGCAAGCTAAACTTTCCACCTATTTTGCAGACATAAATATCAACAGAAAACAAAGCAATTCATATGCAATGCAACAAGGTTCACGAAAGAAGTTACCAAGAACTGCGCTGGCATTCAAAATATGCGGGACTGTAAAGAACCATCAGTTCGTTTATCAGCACAAAGAGATGTATCTCTTCAGAGTGGTGCATGACTTTTCTCATCATAGCCTTTTGCTTCAGCAGGAAGAACAATGTCATGGTATACCTCAGATTTGTCGATTGATGTCATAATACTAGGAAGCAACAATATGGATTACCTCAGATTTGTCATTTGATGTCATTTTGCATCTGCTTTCTCAAGAGGTTCTCCCTGAAACAGGGGCTTGAGTGCACAGGGCATCCATTTTGCAGACAGAATCATCATAGGAAAAACACACAAAAAATTATACATATCATGAAGGAAGCTAAATAAAAACTCAAAACTCAATTGAATCTATTAGCACAATATTATACCATTGTCTCAGATTTGTCAATTGATGTCACATTATATCTGCTTCATCAAGAGGTTCTCCCTGAAACAGGGGCTTGAATCCACAGAATCATCATCGGCAAAACTTAAGCAAATGATAGTTGCAAAATCAGAAGTAACCTCAATACATCCTCACTAGTAAAATCACAAGGCAATAAGCAGAACAATGCTATAAACTGTCTCAGATTTGTCAATTGATGTCACATTATATCCGCTTCATCAAGAGGTTCTCCCTGAAACAGGGGCTTGAATCCACAGAATCATCATCGGCAAAACTTAAGCAAATGATAGTTGCAAAATCAGAAGTAACCTCAATACATCCTCACTAGTAAAATCACAAGGCAATAAGCAGAACAATGCTATAAACTGTCTCAGATTTGTCAATTGATGTCACATTATATCTGCTTCATCAAGAGGTTCTCCCTGAAACAGGGGCTTGAATCCACAGAGCATACATTTTGCAGAGGGAATCATCATTGGCCACTGTGCCACTATGACTCAGAAGAAATCACTATGTGCCACTATGACTGGGCAACTTTGAGAAAGAACAATCTCAAGATGCCAAAGGTGAGAGAGGCACCGGAGCACATTATAGCTCCGGTAAGCATAAGGTCAGAACTGATGAATGCTCATCAAACCACATGAGATCAAAAAAGTTTTTTCTTATGATAACAATAGATGTGGCGAGAGATTTTGGAAGCATGGCAACAAACTGCTAGCTTCCACGTCAAACCGGCCAGTGATCACTATGCACCTCCATGACTAGGCAACTTTGAGAAAGGTCAATCTCAAGAAGCCAAAGGTGAGAGAGGCACCACACGCAAAAGATACAACAGCAAGATTTGGCTATGATGTTACAGCAGTATCCAATTCTAGGAAAGCAGGGTTGCCACAAGCATCAACTTAATTTTCTTAGCAAAATTGAAGATCCAACAGCAAGACTGAGCTATGATATTTTCCAAGCAAAATCACGACTAGGTTGCAGGAAACAAGTAAATTGCACAGCAGACGCCACTGATTCTAGAGTAACCACATCTATCGAATCACATGAGTACAATTCTTCAGTACATGACCAGATTGCTAGGAATTCAAGGCAAGCGCCCAAATTGAGATCCAATTGTAAGAAAGCACAGGCATAGCAAAGAACAGGTGCAGCAGAAGACCAAAATGAGGCAAAGCCGACTTAGAATCAAAGGTCCGCCAATGCCAAAACTGGTGAAACAAAAACACAAATGTGCATAAGCCAAACCATCACAGTTCAGCAACCACAAATCCTCTACTGTAGCAATCCTTAATTAAAGCAACAACGAGAAACTCGAAAACGTGGCAGCAAAAAAACAGTGCACCACTCCACTTTAAAACAGCCTATGTGCAATCAGTTCCTCACACGCTGAGAGGGCAATGCAAATGACAATAATAGCACAAAAGATTATCGCCACACACAGAAACATATATCCAGCATTTATCATAGTATTATAAACCCAGAACCAAGTCATTACATAGGTAGCATAATTATAACATAGAAGATACTTATTACAAAATAGCATAACAATGCAGCATAATTATACTGATAGGTCCAACGAGATAACATAGATGGTAATACTGTCCATCACTTCCTGCAAAAAGGAGGCAGGCATAACAAGGTAAGACCAACTGCTATAATAAGAACAAAAGAGAAACAACTTATGATAAAAGCAATAAAGATGTCATACCTGGGATACAAAATTCCTCCTTCACTCAGTCACACCTTTAGACGATCCCATTGAGTTTAACCTGTTCAAACATGGTACAATAATGTAAACACACAATGGAAATACAAATGACAGAATAACAGAAGTACAAATAGCAGAGTTACACAGTACAAATAGGCCACAACAATAAACACATAACACACAACTACAACTTACAGTTTCTTTTCAACCTCAGTGAGAGAAAACACGATCACAGCATTGGCATAGGAACCACACTTCAGGACCATAGATCTCTTGATTAACTGGCGCCTGGTAGATGCCTTGGGTAATACAACATATGACTCCACTGAAAGTCACAACCATAAACAAACCCATGAACAATCAAAAATCATCAAACAAAGCAATGAAATATCATAAACAGAAGTATATATCAACCTTGAGGGTTGATGTAGTCCCCGTCACATAGGATGAACTCCTCAGGGGGGTAGCGGCTGCGCCGTGGCGGATCATCGGCATAATGCCTCTGACCCCTCGGAACTGTTTTGTCCCGGGCCATTGGCAACCTATATAACATTCCAAAAGTAAAACTTAAACATCCACGGAAATTTTAGGCATAAAATGGTACTGTTGCGCTGTTTATGAACAATCAATGATAGGCATAAAATGCAGCATAAACACAACATAACAACATCATCAGAAAATAAGGAATCAAATGCAGCCAAGAACTAACTAACAAACAACTGCAACCAAATGAGGACGGATCAGTAACAGTTATGCGTTGACATGTTAGTCATGAACAGCACCTCAGCACAAGTGCTACAGTACTACTCTACAGGGTGCGCCCCAACAGTGAACGATCTGGCTGTTGATCTTCACTAGATCGAATGACTAAAAAAAAGTAGACATACAGAACCAGCCACTGAAGGACAGGATAAGGATCATGAACAGCACCTCAGCACAAGTGCTACAGTACTACTCTACAGGGTGCGCCCCAACAGTGAACGATCTGGCTGTTGATCTTCACTAGATCGAATGACTAAAAAAAGTAGACATACAGAACCAGACACTGAAGGACAGGATAAGGGTCATGATCCTAATCTGAGAGCATATCCCACAGAAACAAAGACCATCAACAGATCAGTTATGGTCTACAGTAATTAAAAAGATCAAACCAACAGACAAATAGTGCCTAACACATGGACTGGCCAGCTTCAGATCGGTTCTACCTACTAGGACGATTCAGATCCATACCAGAATCAGATCGGTTCTACCTACTAGGACGAATCAGAGCATCAGATCGGTTCTACCTACTAGGACGAATCAGAGCATCAGATCGGTTCTACCTACTAGGACGAATCAGATTCATACCAGAATCAGATCAGTTCTACCTACTAGGACGAATCAGAGCATCAGATCGGTTCTACCTACTAGGACGAATCAGAGCATCAGATCGGTTCTACCTACTAGACGAATCAGATCCACATCGGTTCTACCTACTAGACGAATCAGATCCTACCTCTAGGACAGGAGACGGGTCTGGATCCCCGATCGAGATCGAGAGCTCAGGTGAACGAGCAGGTAGGTTTCCTAGGGCACCAGCCCAATCGGTCTACGGAGGAACGGCCTAGGGAGGAAGGAGGAGGAGGGAGGGGTACCTCGCCGGACGGGAGCCGGCGGTGAGCGCGCAGGTAGCGACTGCTGCCGATGGGGGTCGGCGGCGGAGGCGGGGGAGTGGCTGGCGCGGGGGGAGACGAGGGAAAGAGAAGCTCGTCCAGATCGGCGTCGTTTTATATAGTGCGGGTCTAGGGTTCTCGGCGGAGATAGGCGAGGGAAAGCCGTCGGATCGGCTATCAAGAGCGCCAAGCCAAGCAGAAGGCGTGATTCATAGGCGAAGACGTAAATCGGCGAGGCCGAGCCAAGCAGAAGGCGCGATTCATAGGCGAAGACGTAAATCGGCGAGGCCGAGCCAAGCAGAAGGCGCGATTCATAGGCGAAGACGTAAATCGGCGAGGCCGAGCCAAGCAGAAGGCGCGATTCATAGGCGAAGTCGCAGGCGAAAGCGTAAACATTGGGGGCTCTCGACCCAGGCCGAATTACGCATTGTCGGAGGCACGCGACCCGGGCCGAATTACGCATTTTCGGAGGCGCGCGATATGTTGAGTGCTTTGATTGATGATGAAACTCATGCTGATTGATTTCGTCAAAGAGAAACCACAAGATAGAAGACACGTCAAAAACACCCAGACCGAAATCCAAGAGAAGCCTTTACCTTTTGATGCAATATAAAACCAAATCGACATCAAATACTTGCCATCCATACTTGAGGATTGATTGAAGGCCTGGACCAACCTAATTTTACTTCTCTCGAACAAGATAGAAGCCAGTCGCACGCACGACTGGCTTGTATATTGTGCGGAAGAAACAATTAGCGAGGCCCATGAACAACTCCGTGTCCCAACTTTGTTCTGATTCTGAGGTGGAGGAACGAGAACAAAGGCTCTTGTTCTCATGTGGAGGAAGGAACAAGTTTGCCTCCATCTTCACAAGGAAGAAACTCCATGGCTGGGCTATGAGGACCAGACTTTTGCTTTGCTAGTTGCTAGGAGGAGGAGGAAGGGAGGAAACAAGTCGCATATGCTACGGGTCCAACGAAAGAGACGAGAGGGGGGTCGCATAAATAGCCAAGGGAAGGTGCCAGCCTCGCGATCCACCTACCGCAGTATCGTGCGGGATTTCTTACACGCAATCGCATATCTTTTCTTTATTTTTATTTTTTTTGCGGGGAATATCTTTTCTTTATTTAGAAACAAATAAATAGTTTCCTTCTAGTATTTTTCTACTGTAGAATCCTTCCAAAATACTACTAGTACTATACTATACGTGCATGGCGACGCGGTGCTTAAACTTGTTCACGTACGCCCGCACCCTGAACATTCACTGACGCCTGGGGAACGGCGGGCCCGGGCCCAGTTGCTAGTGGCTCTGTAAAATTGTCGAGCATGTATTAATGCCGTGACTTTTTTGAGATGCTGTATTCTTGTAGGAGTACGTACGTTATAATATTGCGACCTGGTCGTGCTCCTTCCGATACACACGAGGTTGAGAGGTCTGACCGCCAAATTAGGCCACCTCCATGTGGAGCCAACGTGTCGTCGAGCCCTGCATTTTTTTTAATATATATATTGTTATTAGGTTGCGTAGTCCACGTCATCGATCCGCGAGAACGCTTCTGATTGGAGGATCCGCGGCATAGTGCGCATTTGTGTTTCTTTTCCGCCGAAAAATGTTTCAAAAACTTTGATTCCAAACTCTTCTTCGAAATTCGGCATGAGTTTACGCGATGGTGTCACTAGTCACATTCTTTGTACAATTTATGGTCGGTCGTTCGTGATTGCTAGAGATGTTTGTCAAGCAATACAAGTATGAACAAAACGATCTCTCCGGCGATTTAACATTGTCGATTCACGGTAATTGAGAGGTTGGTTGTTGAAACTGCTTCTCGTGCGACACGTATGAACAAAACAATCTCTAAGATGATATAACAACGTTGATTCGTCATAATTTAGGGACTGGTGGATTATGTTTTTGCTTTTTCAATATGCTCTTTTGCAACATATGTTGAACCCCTGATCTCGGAATGGCAAGAAACCCACTGGGGGTAGCACGGTGGAGGTAAAACTCCTATGTTTCCTAGCGTGAATCTCACATCATTAACCATGGAAACTCTTCATGTGTTTCTCGTGTTCCATTGAGTTTCCTTCAATGTATTTTAGTTGTCTGATACGTCCATTTTGCATCATGCTTTTATATCGATATTTATTGCATTATGGACTGTTATTACACGTTATGTCACAATACTTATGGCTATTCTATCTTACTTTACAAGGTTTATATGAAGATGGAGAATGCCGGCAGCTGGGATTCTGGGCTGGAAAATGAGCAAATATTAGATATCTATTCTGCACAACTCCAAAAGTCATGAAACTCCATGAAACTCATTTTTGGATTTAATAAAAAATATTGAGCGAAAGAAATACCAGAGGGGGCCACCCACCGTCCACGAGGGTGGGGGCGCGCCCTACCCCCTGGGCGCGCCCCCCTGCCTCATGGGCCACCTGGCAGCCCTCTGGTGCCCATCTTCTGCTATATGAAGTCTTTTACCCTGAAAAAAATCGGCAGCAAGCTTTCGGGACGAAACTCCGCCGTCACGAGGCAGAACCAATCTAGGGCTCTGGCGGAGCTATTCTGCCGGGAAAACTTCCCTCCGGGAGGGGAAAATCATCACCATCGTCATCTCATCGGGAGGGGGTCAATCTCTATCAACATCTTCACCAGCACCATCTCCTCTCAAACCCTAGTTCATCTCTTGTATCCAATCTTCGTACCAAAACCTCAGATTGGTACATGTGGGTTGCTAGTAGTGTTGATTACTCCTTGTAGTTGATGCTAGTTGGTTTATTTGGTGGAAGATCATATGTTCAGATCCTAGTGGTGTTATGTGAACGTTGACTACATGACACTCCACCATTATTTGGGCCTAGAGGAAGACATTGGGAAGTAATAAGTAGATGATGGGTTGCTAGAGTGACAGAAGCTTAAACCCTAGTTTATGCGTTGCTTCGGAAGGGGCTGATTTGGATCCACATGTTTCATGCCATGGTTAGGTTTAACTTAATACTTCTTTTGTAGTTGTAGATTCTTGCAATATGGGTTAATCATAAGTGAGATGCTTGTCCAAGAAAGGGCAGTACCCAAGCACCGGTCCACCCACATATCAAATTATCAAAGTAACGAACGCGAATCATATGAGCGTGATGAAAACTAGCTTGACGATAATTCCCATGTGTCCTCGGGAGCGCTTTTCTCTATATAAGAACTTGTTCAGGCTTTTCCTTTGCTACAAAAAGGATTGGGCCACCTTGTTGCACCTTATTTACTTTCATTGCTTGTTACCCGTTACAAATTACCTTATCACAAAACTGTCTGTTACCGATAATTTCAGTGCTAGCAGAGAATACCTTACTGAAAACCGCTTGTCATTTCCTTCTGCTCCTCGTTGGGTTCGACACTCTTACTTATCGAAAGGACTACTTATCGAAAGGACTACGATAGATCCTCTACACTTGTGGGTCATCAAGACTCTTTTCTGGCGTCGTTGCCGGGGAGTGAAGCGCCTTTGGTAAGTGGAACTTGGTAAGGAAAAATTTATATAGTGTGCTGAAATTTACTGTCACTTGTTACTATGGAACATAATCCTTTGAGGGGCTTGTTCGGGGTATCTTCACCCCGACCAGAAGAGCAAAGAGTTGCTCCTCAACCTACTGAACCTACTAAAAATGTTTACTTTGAAATTCCTTCGGGTATGATAGAGAAACTGCTAGCTAATCCTTTTACAGGAGATGGAACATTGCATCCCGATTTGCACCTAATCTATGTGGATGAAGTTTGTGGATTATTTAAGCTTGCAGGTATGCCCGAGGATGTTATCAATGTTGGGGAACGTAGTAATTTCAAAAAAATTCCTACGTACACGCAAGATCATGGTGATGGCATAGCAACGAGAGGGGAGAGTGTTGTCCACGTATCCTCGTAGACCGTAAGCGGAAGCATTAGCACAACGCGGTTGATGTAGTCGTACATCTTCATGATCCGACCGATCCAAGCACCGAACGTACGGCACCTCCGAGTTCAGCACACGTTCAGCTCGATGACGATCTCCGGGCTCCGATCCAGCAAAGCTCCGGCGATGAGTTCCGTCAGCATGACGGCATGGTGACGATGATGATGTTCTACCGGCGCAGGGCTTCGCCTAAACTCCGCGACGATATGACCAAGGTGGAATATGGTGGAGGGGGCACCGCACACGGCTAAGGAACGATCCATAGATCAACTTGTGTGTCTCTAGGGTGCCCCCCCGCCCCCGTATATAAAGGAGCCAGGGGGGAGGAGGCGGCCGGCCAAGGAGGGCGCGCCAAGGGGGGAGTCCTACTCCCACCGGGAGTAGGACTCCCTTCTTTCCTAGTTGGAGTAGGAGAAGGGGGGAAAGAGGAGGAAGAGGGGAAGGAAAGGGGGGCGCCGCCCCCCTTCCCTTGTCCTATTCGGACTAGGAAGGGGAGGGGCATGCGGCCCCCTCCTGCCTCCTTCCCTCTTCTCCCTCAAGGCCCATGTAGGCCCAATAACCCCCCGGGGGGTTCCGGTAACCTCCCGGTATTCCGGTAAAATGCCGATTTCACCCGGAACACTTCCGATGTCCAAACATAGGCTTCCAATATATCAATCTTTATGTCTCGACCATTTCGAGACTCCTCGTCATGTCCGTGATCACATCCGGGACTCCGAACAAACTTCGGTACATCAAAACTTATAAACTCATAATAAAACTGTCATCGTAATGTTAAGCGTGCAGACCCTACGGGTTCGAGAACTATGTAGACATGACCTAGAACTATTCTCGGTCAATAACCAATAGCGGAACCTGGATGCTCATATTGGTTCCTACATATTCTACGAAGATCTTTATCGGTCAAACCGCATAACAACATACGTTGTTCCCTTTGTCATCGGTATGTTACTTGCCCGAGATTTGATCGTCGGTATCCAATACCTAGTTCAATCTCGTTACCGGCAAGTCTCTTTACTCGTTACATAATGCATCATCACGTAACCAACTCATTGGGCACATTGCTTGCAAGGCTTATAGTGATGAGCATTACCGAGAGGGCCCAGAGATACCTCTCCGACAATCAGAGTGACAAAACCTAATCTCGAAATACGCCAACTCAACATGTACCTTCGGAGACACCTGTAGTACTCCTTTATAATCACCCAGTTACATTGTGACGTTTGGTAGTACCCAAAGTGTTCCTCCGGTAAACGGGAGTTACATAATTCTCATAGTTACTGGAACATGTATAAGTCATGAAGAAAGCAATAGCAATATACTAAACGATCAAGTGCTAGGCTAATGGAATGGGTCATGTCAATCACATCATTCTCCTAATGATGTGATCCCATTAATCAAATGACAACACATGTCTATGGTTAGGAAACATAACCATCTTTGATTAATGAGCTAGTCAAGTAGAGGCATACTAGTGACTATATGTTTGTCTATGTATTCACACATGTATCATGTTTCCGGTTAATACAATTCTAGCATGAATAATAAACATTTATCATGATATGAGGAAATAAATAATAACTTTATTATTGCCTCTAGGGCATATTTCCTTCAGTCTCCCACTTGCACTAGAGTCAATAATATAGATTACATAGTAATGATTCTAACACCCATGGAGTCTTGGTGCTGATCATGTTTTGCTCATGAGAGAGGCTTAGTCAATGGGTCTGCAACATTCAGATCCGTATGTATCTTGCAAATCTCTATGTCTCCCACTTGGACTTGGTCCCGAAAGGAATTGAAGCGTCTCTTGATGTGCTTGGTCCTCTTGTGAAATCTGGATTCCTTTGCCAAGGCAATTGCACCAGTATTGTCCCAGAAGATCTTCATCGGTCCCGATGAACTAGGTATGACACCTAGATCGGAAATGAACTCCTTCATCCAGACTCCTTCATTTGCTACTTCCGAAGCAGCTATGTACTCCGCTTCACATGTAGATCCTGCCACGACACTTTGTTTAGAACTGCACCAACTTACAGCTCCACCGTTTAATAAAAACACGTATCCGGTTTGCGATTTAGAATCGTCCGGATCAGTGTCAAAGCTTGCATCGACGTAACCATTTACGACTAGCTCTTTGTCACCTCCATATACGAGAAACATATCCTTAGTCCTTTTCAGGTATTTCAGGATGTTCTTGACCGTTGTCCAGTGATCCACTCCTGGATTACTTTGGTACCTTCCTGCCAAGCTTATTGCTAAGCATACGTCAGGTCTGGTACACAACATTGCATACATGATAGAGCCTATGGCGGAAGCATAGGGAACATCTTTCATTTTCTCTCTATCTTCTGCTGTGGTCGGGCATTGAGTTTGACTCAACTTCACACCTTGAAGCACGGGCAAGAATCCTTTCTTTGCCTGATCCATTTTGAACTTTTTCAAAATTTTATCAAGGTATGTGCTTTGTGAAAGTCCTATTAAGCGTCTTGATCTATCTCTATAGATCTTGATGCCCAATATGTAAGCAGCTTCACCGAGGTCTTTCATTGAAAAACTTTTATTCAAGTATCCCTTTATGCTATCCAGAAATTCTATATCATTTCCGATTAACAATATGTCATCTACATATAATATCAGAAATGCTACAGAGCTCCCACTCACTTTCTTGTAAATACAGGCTTCTCCAAAAGTCTGTATAAAACCATATGCTTTGATCACACTATCAAAACGTTTATTCCAACTCCGAGATGCTTGCACCAGTCCATAAATGGGTCGCTGGAGCTTGCACACTTTGTTAGCACCTTTTGGATCAACAAAACCTTCTGGCTGCATCATACACAACTCTTCTTCCAGAAATCCATTCAAGAATGCAGTTTTGACATCCATTTGCCAAATTTCATAATCATGAAATGCAGCAATAGCTCACATGATTCGGACAGACTTAAGCATCACTACGGGTGAGAAAGTCTCATCGTAGTCAACCCCTTGAACTTGTCGAAAACCTTTCGCAACAAGTCGAGCTTTATAGACAGTTACATTACCATCAGCGTCAGTCTTCTTCTTAAAGATCCATTTATTCTCAATGGCTTGCCGATCATCGGGCAAGTCAACCAAAGTCCATACTTTGTTTTCATACATGGATCCCTTCTCAGATTTCATGGCCTCTAGCCATTTTGCGGAATCTGGGCTCATCATCGCTTCCTCATAGTTCGTAGGTTCATCATGGTCAAGTAACATGACTTGCAGAATAGGATTACCGTACCACTCTGGTGCGCATCTTACTCTGGTAGACCTATGAGGTTCAGTAGAAACTTGATCTGAAGTTTCATGATCAATATCATTAGCTTCCTCACTAATTGGTGTAGTTGTCACAGGAACCGGTTCTTGTGATGAACTACTTTCCAATAAGGGAGTAGATACAGTTATCTCATCAAGTTCTACTTTCCTCCCACTCACTTCTTTCGAGAGAAACTCCTTCTCTAGAAAGGATCCGATTTTAGCAACGAAAATCTTGCCCTCAGATCTGTGATAGAAGGTGTACCCAATAGTCTCTTTTGGGTATCCTATGAAGACACATTTCTCCGATTTGGGTTCGAGCTTATCTGGTTGAAGTTTCTTCACATAAGCATCGCATCCCCAAACTTTAAGAAACGACAACTTTGGTTTCCTGCCAAACCACAGTTCATAAGGCGTCGTCTTAACGGATTTTGATGGTGCCCTATTTAACGTGAATGCGGCCGTCTCTAAAGCATAACCCCAAAACGATAGCGGTAAATCAGTAAGAGACATCATAGATCGTACCATATCAAGTAAAGTACGATTACGACGTTCGGACACACCATTTCGTTGTGGTGTTCCGGGTGGCGTGAGTTACGAAACTATTCCGCATTGTTTCAAGTGTAGACCAAACTCGTAACTCAAATATTCTCCTCCACGATCAGATCGTAGAAACTTTATTTTCTTGTTACGATGATTTTCCACTTCACTCTGAAATTCTTTGAACTTTTCAAATGTTTCAGACTTGTGTTTCATTAAGTAGATATACCCATATCTACTCAAATCATCTGTGAAGGTGAGAAAATAATGATATCCGCCGCGGGCCTCAACATTCATTGGACCACAAACATCAGTATGTATGATTTCCAACAAATCAGTTGCTCGCTCCATAGTTCCGGAGAACGGCGTTTTAGCCATCTTGCCCATGAGGCACGGTTCGCAAGTACCAAGTGATTCATAATCAAGTGATTCCAAAAGCCCATCAGTATGGAGTTTCTTCATGCGTTTTACACCGATATGACCTAAACGGCAGTGCCACAAATAAGTTGCACTATCGTTATCAACTCTGCATCTTTTGGTTTCAATACTATGAACATGTGTATCACTACTATCGAGATTCAATAAAAATAGACCACTCTTCAAGGGTGCATGACCATAAAAGATATTACTCATATAAATAGAACAACCATTATTCTCTGATTTAAATGAATAGCGGTCTCGCATCAAACAAGATCCAGATGTAATGTTCATGCTCAACGCTGGCACCAAATAACAATTATTTAGGTCTAAAACTAATCCCGATGGTAGATGTAGAGGTAGCGTGCCGACCGCGATCACATCGACTTTGGAACCATTTCCCACGCGCATCGTCACCTCGTCCTTAGCCAATCTTCGCTTAATCCGTAGTCCCTGTTTCGAGTTGCAAATATTAGCAACAGAACCAGTATCAAATACCCAGGTGCTACTGCGAGCATTAGTAAGGTACACATCAATAACATGTATATCACATATACCATTGTTCACTTTGCCATCCTTCTTATCCGTCAAATACTTGGGGCAGTTCCGCTTCCAGTGTCCAGTCTGCTTGCAGTAGAAGCACTCAGTTTCAGGCTTAGGTCCAGACTTGGGTTTCTTCTCTTAAGCAGCAACTTGCTTGCCGTTCTTTTTGAAGTTCCCCTTCTTCTTCCCTTTGCCCTTTTTCTTGAAACTGGTGGTCTTGTTAACCATCAACACTTGATGCTCCTTCTTGATTTCTACCTCCACAGCTTTTAGCATTGCGAAGAGCTCGGGAATAGTCTTGTTCATCCCTTGCATATTATAGTTCATCATGAAGCTCTTGTAGCTTGGTGGCAGTGATTGAAGAATTCTGTCAATGACACTATCATCAGGAAGATTAACTCCCAGTTGAATCAAGTGATTATTATACCCAGACATTTTGAGTATATGTTCACTGACAGAACTATTCTCCTTCATCTTGCAGCTATAGAACTTATTGGAGACTTCATATCTCTCAATCCGGGCATTTGCTTGAAATATTAACTTCAACTCTTGGAACATCTCATATGCTCCATGACGTTCAAAACGTCGTTGAAGACCCGGTTCTAAGCTGTAAAGCATGGCACACTGAACTATTGAGTAGTCATCAGCTTTGCTCTGCCAGACGTTCTTAACGTCGTCAGTTGCATCAGCAGCAGGCCTGGCTGTTGGGGAACGTAGTAATTTCAAAATTTTCCTACGCACACGCAAGATCATGGTGATGATATAGCAACGAGAGGGGAGAGTGTTCGTCCACGTACCCTCGTAGACCGTAAGCGGAAGCATTAGCACAACGCGGTTGATGTAGTCGTACGTCTTCACGATCCGACCGATCCAAGCACCGAACGTACGGGGCCTCCGAGTTCAGCACACGTTCAGCTCGATGACGATCTCCGGCCCTCCGATCCAGCAAAGGCTCTGGAGATGAGTTCCGTCAGCACGACGGCATGGTGACGATGATGATGTTCTACCGGCGCAGGGCTTCGCCTAAACTCCACGACGATATGACCGAGGTGGAATATGGTGGAAGGGGGCACCGCACACGGCTAAGGAACGATCCGTAGATCAACTTGTGTGTCTATGGGGTGCCCCCCGCCCCCGTATATAAAGGGGGAGAGGAGGAAGGGGCCGGCCTAAGGGGAGGCGCGCCCTAGGAGGGGGAAACCTACTCGAAGTAGGTTTCCCC
>LT934121.1:607341843-607436472 GCA_900231445.1 Triticum turgidum subsp. durum | reverse complement strand
CCCCTCCCTTTCCTAATCCAAGAAGGAGGGGGAAGGAAGGAGTGGGAGAGGGGGAAGGCAAGGGGGGCGCCACCCCCCCCCTTCCTTGTCCTATTCGGACTCAAGGGGAGGGGGCGCGCCACTTGCCCTGGTCGGCCCCTCTCTTTCTCCAATAGGGCCCATCAAGACCCATTACTTCTCGGGGGGGGGGGGGTTCCGGTAACCCTCCGGTACTCCGGTTTTCTCCGAAAACTCCCGGAACACTTCCGGTGTCCGAATATAGTCGTCCAATATATCAATCTTTATGTCTCGACCATTTCGAGACTCCTCGTCATGTCCGAGATCACATCCGGGACTCCGAACAAACTTCGGTACATCAAAACTTATAAACTCATAATAAAACTATCATCGAAACGTTAAGCGTGCGGACCCTACGGGTTGGAGAACTATGTAGACATGACCTAGAACCATTCTCGGTCAATAACCAATAGCTGGACCTGGATGCCCATATTGGTTCCTACATATTCTACGAAGATCTTTATCGGTCAAACCGCATAACAACATACGTTGTTCCTTTTGTCATCGGTATGTTACTTGTCCGAGATTTGATCGTCAGTATCCAATACCTAGTTCAATCTCGTTACCGGCAAGTCTCTTTACTCGTTACGTAATACATCATTCTATAACTAACTCATTAGCTACATTGCTTGCAAGGCTTATAGTGATGTGCATTACCGAGAGGGCCCAGAGATACCTCTCCGACAATCGGAGTGACAAAACCTAATCTCGAAATACGCCAACTCAACATGTACCTTTGGAGACACCTGTAGTACTCCTTTATAATCACCCAGTTACATTGTGACGTTTGGTAGTACCCAAAGTGTTCCTCCGGTAAACGGGAGTTGCATAATTCTCATAGTTACAGGAACATGTATAAGTCATGAAGAAAGCAATAGCAGAATACTAAACGATCAAGTGCTAGGCTAACGGAATGGGTCATGTCAATCACATCATTCTCCTAATGATGTGATCCCATTAATCAAATGACAACACATGTCTATGGTTAGGAAACATAACCATCTTTGATTAATGAGCTAGTCAAGTAGAGGCATACTAGTGACTATATGTTTGTCTATGTATTCACACATGTATCATGTTTCCGGTTAATACAATTCTAGCATGAATAATAAACATTTATCATGATATAAGGAAATAAATAATAACTTTATTATTGCCTCTAGGGCATATTTCCTTCAGTCTCCCACTTGCACTAGAGTCAATAATCTAGTTCACATCGCCATGTGATTTAACACCAATATTCATATCTGTATATGATTAACATCCATAGTTCACATCGTCATGTGACCAACACCCAAAGGGTTTACTAGAGTCAATAATCTAGTTCACATCGCTATGTGATTAACACCCAAAGAGTACTAAAGTGTGATCATGTTTTGCTCGTGAGAGAAGCTTAGTCAACGGGTCTGTCACATTCAGAGCCGTATGTATTTTGCAAATATTCTATGTCCTCAATGCTCTGCATGGAGCTACTCTAGCTAATCGCTCCCACTTTCAATATGTATCCAGATTGAGACTTAGAGTCATCTGGATCAGTGTAAAAGTTTGCACCGATGTAACTTTTACAACGAACTCTTTTATCACCTCCATAATCGAGAAACATCTCCTTAGTCCTTACTAAGGATATTCTTGACCGCTGTCCAGTGATTAGATCAAAATTGTATTCCTTTGCCAAACTCATAGAAAGGTATACAATATGTCTGGTTCATAGCATAGCATACTTTATAGAACCTATGACTGAGGCATAGGGAATGACTTTTCATTCTCTTTCTATTTTCTGCCATGGTCGGGTCTTGAGTCTTACTCAATTTCACACCTTGCAACACAGGCAAGAACTCCTTCTTTGACTGTTCCATTTTGAACTATTTCAAAAAATTTATCAAGGTATGTATTTATTGAAAAATCTTATCAAGCGTCTTGATCTATCTATATAGATCTTAATGCTCAATGTGTAAGCAGCTTCATCGAGGTCTTTCTTTAAAAAAAAACTCTTATTCGAGTATCCTTTCATGCTTTGCAGAATAATTCTACATTATTTCCGATTAACAATATGTCATTCACATATACTTATCAGAAATGTTGTAGTGCTCCCACTCACTTTCTTGTAAATATAGGCTTACCGCAAGTCTGTATAAAACGATATGCTTTGATCACACTATCAAAACGTTTATTCCAACTCTGAGATTCTTGCACCAGTCCATAAATGGATCGCTAGAGTTTGCACACTTTGTTAGCACCTTTTGGATCAACAAAACCTTCTGGCTGCATCATATACAACTCTTCTTCTAGAAATCCATTCAAGAATGCAGTTTTGACATCCATTTGCCAAATTTCATAATCATAAAATGCAGCAATAACTAACATGATTCGGACAGACTTAAGCATCGTTACGGGTGAGAAAGTCTCATCGTAGTCAACCCCTTGAACTTGTCGAAAACCTTTTTTGCGACAAGTCGAGCTTTGTAGATAGTAACACTACTATCAACGTCCGTCTTCCTCTTGAAGATCCATTTATTTCTTATGGTTTGCCGATCATCGGGCAAGTCCACCAAAGTCCACACTTTGTTCTCATACATGGATCTTATCTCAGATTTCATGGCCTCCAGCCATTTTGCGGAATCTGGGCTCATCATCGCTTCCTCATAGTTCGTAGGTTTATCATGGTCTAGTAACATGATTTTCAGAACAGGATTACCGTACTACTATGGTGCGGACCGTACTCTGGAAGACCTACGAGGTTCTGTAGTAACTTGATCTAAAGTTTCATGATCATCATCATTAGCTTCCTCACTAAATGGTGTAGGAATCACTGGAACTGATTTCAGTGATGAACTATTTCCAATTAGAGGAGAAGGTACAGTTACCTCATCAAGTTCTACTTTCCTCCCACTCACTTCTTTCGAGAGAAACTCCTTCTCTAGAAAGGATCCATTTTAGCAACGAATATCTTGCCTTCGGATCTGTGATTGAAGGTGTACCCAACAATTTCCTTTGGGTATTCTATGAAAACGCACTTCTCCGATTTGGGTTTTGAGCTTATCAGGTTGAAAAACCTTTTTCATATAAGCATCACAACTCCAAACTTTAAGAAATGACAGCTTAGGTTTACTGCTAAACCATAGTTCATACGGTGTCGTCTCAACGGATTTAGATGGTGCCCTTTTAACGTGAATGCAGCTGTCTCTAATGCATAACCCCAAAACAATAGTGGTAAATCAGTAAGAGACATCATAGATCGCACCATATCCAATAAAGTGCGGTTACGACGTTCGGACACACCATAACGTTGTGGTGTTCCAGGTGGCGTGATCTGTGGAACTATTCCACATTGTTTTAATTGAAGATCAAACTCGTAACTCAAATATTCGTCTCCGTGATCAAATCGCAGAAACTTTATTTTCTTGTTACGATGATTTTTCCACTTCACTCTGAAATTCTTTGAACCTTTCAACTATTTCAGACTTATGTTTCATCAAGTAGATATACCCATATCTGCTCAAATCATCTTGTGAAGGTTAGAAAATAACGATACTTGCCACGAGCATCAATACTCATTGGATCGCATACATCGGTATGTATTATTTCCAACAAGTTAGTAGCCCGTTCCATTGTTCTGGAGAACGGAGTTTTAGTCATCTTGCACAAAAGGCACGGTTCGCAAGCATCAAATGATTCATAACCAAGTGATTCCGAAAATCCATCTTTATGGAGTTTCTTCATGCGCTTTACACCGATATGACCAAAACGGCAGTGCCACAAATAAGTTGCACTATCATTATTAACTTTGCATCTTTTGGCATCAATATTATGAATATGTGCATCACTACGATCGAGAGCCAACAAACTATTTTTGTTGGGTGTATGACCATTGAAGGTTTTATTCATTTAAATAGAACAACAATTATTCTCTGATTTTAAATGAATAACCGTATTGCAATAAACATGATCAAATCATATTCATGCTCAACGCAAACGCCAAATAACATTTATTTAGGTTTAACACTAATCCCGGAAGTATAGGGAGTGTGCGATAATGATCATATCAATCTTGGAACTACTTCCAACACTCATCGTCACTTCCCCTTCAACTAGTCTCTGTTTATTATGTAACTCTTGTTTCGAGTTACTAATCTTAGCAACCGAACAAGTATCAAAATACTCAGGGGCTACTATAAACACTAGTAAGGCACACATCAAACAGTTGTATATCAAATATACCTTTGTTCACTTTGCCATCCTTCTTATCCACCAAATATTTAGGGCATTTCCGCTTCCAGTGACCATTTCCTTTGCAGTGTAAGCACTCAGTTTCAGGCTTTGGTCCAGCTTTGGTCTTCTTCATGGGAGTGACAACTTGCTTGTCATTCTACTTGAAGTTTCCCTTTCTTTCCCTTTGCCCTTTTCTTGAAACTAGTGGTCTTGTCAATCATCAACACTTGATGCTTTTTCTTGATTTCTACCTTCGTCGATTTCAATATCACGAAGAGCTCGAGAATCATTTTCGTCATCCCTTGCATACTATAGTTCATCACGAAGTTCTAGTAACTTAATGATGGTGACTAGAGAATTCTGTCAATCACTATCTTATCTGGAAGATTAACTCCAATGGGTTCAAGCGATTGAAGTACCCAGACAATCTGAGCACATGCTCACTAGTTGAGCGATTCTCCTCCATCTTTTAGCTATAGAACTTGTTGGAGACTTCATATCTCTCAACTCGGGTATTTTCTTAAAATATTAACTTCAACTCCTGGAACATCTCATATGGTCCATGACGTTCAAAACATCATTGAAGTCCCGATTCTACACCGTTAAGCATGGTGCACTAAACTATCAAGTAGTCATCATATTGAGCTAGCCAAACGTTCATAACGTCTGCATCTGCTCCTGCAATAGGCATGTCACCTAGCGGTGCATTAAGGACATAATTCTTCTGTGCAGCAATGAGGATAAACCTCAGATCACGGATCCAATCCGCATCATTGCTACTAATATCTTTCAACACAATTTTCTCTAGGAACATATCAAAATAAACATATGAAAGCAACAACGCAAGCTATTGATCTACAACATAATTTGCAAAATACTACCAGGACTAAGTTCATGATAAATTTAAGTTCAATTAATCATATTACTTAAGAACTCCCACTTAGACAGACATCTCTCTAGTCATCTAAGTGATCACGTGATCCAAATCAACTAAACCATGTCCGATCATCACGTGAGATGGAGTAGTTTTCAATGGTGAACATCGCTATGTTGATCATATCTACTATATGATTCACGCTCGACCTTTCGGTCTCCGTGTTCCGAGGCCATATCTGTATATGCTAGGCTCGTCAAGTATAACCTGAGTATTCCGCGTGTGCAACTGTTTTGCACCCGTTGTGTTTGAACATAGAGCCTATCACACCCGATCATCATGTGGTGTCTTAGCACGAAGAACTTTCGCAACGGTGCATACTCAGGGAGAACACTTCTTGATAATTAGTGAGAGATGATCTTAAAATGCTACCGTCAATCAAAGCAAGATAAGATGCATAAAGGATAAACATCACATGCAATCAATATAAGTGATATGATATGGCCATCATCATCTTGTGCTTGTGATCTCCATCTTCGAAGCACCGTCATGATCACCATCGTCACCGGCGCGACACCTTGATCTCCATCGTAGCATCATTGTCGTTATGCCATCTATTGCTTCTACGACTATCGCTACCGCTTAGTGATAAAGTAAAGCAATTACAGGGCGTTTGCATTTCATACAATAAAGCGACAACCATATGGCTCCTGCCAGTTGCCGATAACTTCAGTTACAAAACATGATCATCTCATACAATAAAATATAGCATCACGTTTTGACCATATCACATCACAACATGCCCTGCAAAAACAAGTTAGACGTCCTCTACTTTGTTCTTGCAAATTTTATGTGGCTGCTACGGGCTTAGCAAGAACCGTTCTTACCTACGAATCAAAAACCACAACGATAGTTCGTCAAGTTGGTGCTGTTTTAACCTTCGCAAGGACCGGGCGTAGCCACACTCGATTCAGCTAAAGTGAGAGAGACAGACACCCGCCAGTCACCTTTAAGCACGAGTGCTCGTAACGGTGAAACTAGTCTCGCGTAAGCGTACGCGTAATGTCGGTCCGGGCCGCTTCATCTCACAATACCGCCGAACCAAAGTATGACATGCTGGTAAGCAGTATGACTTGTATCACCCACAACTCACTTGTGTTCTACTCGTGCATATAACATCAACGCATAAAACCTAGGCTCGGATGCCACTGTTGGGGAACATAGTAATTTCAAAATTTTCCTACGCACACGCAAGATCATGGTGATGATATAGCAACGAGAGGGGAGAGTGTTCGTCCACGTACCCTCGTAGACCGTAAGCGGAAGCGTTAGCACAACGCGGTTGATGTAGTCGTACGTCTTTACGATCCGATCGATCCAAGCACCGAACGTACGGGGCCTCCGAGTTCAGCACACGTTTAGCTCGATGACGATCTCCGGCCCTCCGATCCAGCAAAGGCTCCGGAGATGAGTTCCGTCAGCATGACGGCATGGTGACGATGATGATGTTCTACTGGCGCAGGGCTTCGCCTAAACTCCGCGACGATATGTTCGAGGTGGAATATGGTGGAAGGGGGCACCGCACACGGCTAAGGAACGATCCGTAGATCAACTTGTGTGTCTATGGGGTGCCCCCCGCCCCCGTATATAAAGGGGGAGAGGAGGAGGGGGCCGGCCTAAGGGGAGGCGCGCCCTAGGAGGGGGAAACCTACTCCAAGTAGGTTTGGGAGAGGGGGAAGGCAAGGGGGGCGCCGCCCCCCCTTCCTTGTCCTATTCGAACTCAAGGGGAGGGGGCGCGCCACTTGCCCTGGCCGGCCCCTCTCTTTCTCCAATAGGGCCCATCAAGGCCCATTACTTCCCGGGGGGTTCCGGTAACCCTTCGGTACTCCGGTTTTCTTCGAAAACTCCCGGAACACTTCCGGTGTCCGAATATAGTCGTCCAATATATCAATCTTTATGTCTCGACCATTTCGAGACTCCTCGTCATGTCCGAGATCACATCCGGGACTCCGAACAAACTTCGGTACATCAAAACTTATAAACTCATAATAAAACTGTCATCGAAATTTTAAGCGTGCGGACCCTACGGGTTCGAGAACTATGTAGACATGACCTAGAACCATTCTTGGTCAATAACCAATAGCGGGACCTGGATGCCCATATTGGTTCCTACATATTCTATGAAGATCTTTATCGGTCAAACCGCATAACAACATACGTTGTTCCTTTTGTCATCGGTATGTTACTTGTCCGAGATTTGATCGTCAGTTTCCAATACCTAGTTCAATCTCGTTACCGGCAAGTCTCTTTACTCGTTACGTAATACATCATTCCGTAACTAACTCATTAGCTACATTGCTTGCAAGGCTTATAGTGATGTGCATTACCGAGAGGGCCCATAGATACCTCTCCAACAATCGGAGTGACAAAACCTAATCTCGAAATACGCCAACTCAACATATACCTTCGGAGACACCTGTAGTACTCCTTTATAATCACCCAGTTACGTTGTGACGTTTGGTAGTACCCAAAGTGTTCCTCCGGCAAACGAGAGTTGAATTCTCATAGTTACAGGAACATGTATAAGTCATGAAGAAAGCAATAGCAGAATACTAAACGATCAAGTGCTAGGCTAACGGAATGTGTCATGTCAATCACATCATTCTCCTAATGATGTGATCCCGTTAATCAAATGACAACACATGTCTATGGTTAGGAAACATAACCATCTTTGATTAATGAGCTAGTCAAGTAGAGGCATCTAGTGACGTTATGTTTGTCTATGTATTCACACATGTATCATGTTTCCGGTTAATACAATTCTAGCATGAATAATAAACATTTATCATGATATAAGGAAATAAATAATAACTTTATTATTGCCTCTAGGGCATATTTCCTTCACTGGCACCCAGCGGTGCTTCCAGGACATAACTTTTCTGTGCAGCAATGAGGATAATCCTCAGGTTACGGACGTAGTCCGTGTAATTGCTACCATCATCTTTCAACTTTGCTTTCTCAAGGAACGCATTAAAATTCAACGGAACAACAGCACGAGCCATCTATCTACAAACAAACATAGACAAGCAAAATACTATCAGGTACTAAGTTCATGATAAATTTAAGTTCAATTAATCATATTACTTAAGAACTCCCACTTAGACAGACATCTCTCTAGTCATCTAAGTGATCACATGATCCAAATCAACTAAACCATGTCCGATCATCACGTGAGATGGAGTAGTTTCAATGGTGAACATCACTATGTTGATCATATCTACTATATGATTCACGTTCGACCTTTCGGTCTCCGTGTTCCGAGGCCATATCTGTATATGCTAGGCTCGTCAAGTATGACCTGAGTATTCCGCGTGTGCAACTGTTTTGCACCCATTGTATTTGAACGTAGAGCCTATCACACCCGATCATCACGTGGTGTCTCAGCACGAAGAACTTTCGCAACGGTGCATACTCAGGGAGAACACTTCTTGATTATTAGTGAGAGATCATCTTAAAATGCTACCGTCAATCAAAGCAAGATAAGATGCATAAAAGGATAAACATCACATGCAATCAATATAAGTGATATGATATGGCCATCATCATCTTGTGCTTGTGATCTCCATCTTCGAAGCACCGTCATGATCACCATCGTCACCGGCGCGACACCTTGATCTCCATCGTAGCATCATTGTCATTACTGTTGGGGAACGTAGCAGAAATTCAAAATTTTCCTACGTATCACCAAGATCTATCTATGGGGAAACCAGCAACAAGGGGAAGGAGAGTGCATCTACATACCCTTGTAGATCGCTAAGCGGAAGCGTTCAAGAGAACAGGGTTGATGGAGTCGTAGTCGTCGTGATTCAAATCACCGATGACCAAGTGCCGAACGCACGGCACCTCCGCGTTCAACACACGTACAACCCGGTGACGTCTCCCACGCCTTGATCCAGCAAGGAGAGAGGGAGAGGTTGAGGAAGACTCCATCCAGCAGCAGCACAACGGCGTGGTGGTGATGGAGGAGCGTGGTAGTTCAGCAGGGCTTCGCCAAGCACCGCGAGATATGAGGAGAAGGGAGAGAGGTAGGGCTGCACCAAGAGGAGAAGGGAGAGATTCTCGTGTGTTGGGCTGCTCCAATGCCTCCAATATATATAGGGGGAGAGGGGGCTGCGCCCCCACCTAGGTTTCCAGCCCTAGGGGGCGGCGACCAACCCTAGATGGGACTTGGAGGGGGCGGCCAAGAGGGGGAGAGAGGGGGCGCGCCCTAGGGTGGGCCTATAGGCCCATCTGCGCCTAGGGTTTCCCCTCTCCCCTCCTAGCTGCGCCTTGGGCAAGGGTGGGAGGCGCACTAGCCCACTCTGGGGCTGGTCCCTTTCCACTCTAGGCCCATGCAAGCCTCCGGGGCCGGTGGCCCCACTTGGTGGACCCCCGGGACCCTCCCGGTGGTCCCGGTACGTTACCGATAAAACCCGAAACTTTTCCGGTGACCAAAACAGGACTTCCCATATATAAATCTTTACCTCTGGACCATTCCGGAACTCCTCGTGACGTCCGGGATCTCATCCGGGACTCCGAACAACATTCGGTAACCACATACAAACTTCCTTTATAACCCTAGCGTCATCGAACCTTAATTGTGTAGACCCTACGGGTTCGGGAATCATGCAGACATGACCGAGACGTTCTCCGGTCAATAACCAACAGCGGGATCTGGATACCCATGTTGGCTCCCACATGTTCCACGATGATCTCATCAGATGAACCACGATGTCAAGGACTCAATGAATCCCGTATACAATTCCCTTTGTCTAGCGGTATTGTACTTGCCCGAGATTCGATCGTCGGTATGCCGATACCTTGTTCAATCTCGTTACCGGCAAGTCTCTTTACTCGTTCCGTAACACATCATCCCGTAATCAACCCCTTGGTCACATTGTGCACATTATGATGATGTCCTACCGAGTGGGCCCAGAGATACCTCTCCGTTTACACGGAGTGACAAATCCCAGTCTCGATTCGTGCCAACCCAACAGACACTTTCGGAGATACCTGTAGTGCACCTTTATAGTCACCCAGTTACGTTGTGACGTTTGGTACACCCAAAGCATTCCTACGGTATCCGGGAGTTGCACAATCTCATGGTCTAAGGAAATGATACTTGACATTAGAAAAGCTTTAGCATATGAACTACGATCTTTGCGCTAGGCTTAGGATTGGGTCTTGTCCATCACATCATTCTCCTAATGATGTGATCCCGTTATCAACGACATCCAATGTCCATAGCCAGGAAACCATGACTATCTGTTGATCACAACGAGCTAGTCAACTAGAGGCTCACCAGGGACAAATTGTGGTCTATGTATCCACACGTGTATTACGATTTCCGGATAATACAGTTATAGCATGAATAAAAGACAATTATCATGAACAAGGAAATATAATAATAATACTTTTATTATTGCCTCTAGGGCATATTTCCAACAGTCTCCCACTTGCACTAGAGTCAATAATCCAGTTCACATCGCCATGTGATTAACATTCTCAGGTCACATCGCCATGTGGCTAACACCCAAGAGTTTACTAGAGTCAGTAGTCTAGTTCACATCACTATGTGATTAACACTCAATGAGTTCTAGGTTTGATCATGTTGCTTGTGAGAGAGGTTTTAGTCAATGGGTCTGAACCTTTCAGATCCGTGTGTGCTTTACAAATCTCTATGTCATCTCCTAGATGCAGCTACCACGTTCTATTTGGAGCTATTCCAAATAACTGTTCTACTATACGAATCCAGTTTACTACTTAGAATAATCTGGATTAGTGTCAAAGTTTGCATCGGCGTAACCCTTTACGACGAACTCTTTTACCACCTCCATAATTGAGAAAATTCCTTAGTCCACTAGTTACTAAGGATAACTTTGACCGCTGTCCTGTGATCCATTCTTGGATCACTCTTGTACCCCTTGACTAACTCATGGCAAGGCACACTTCAGGTACGGTACACAGCATAGCATACTGTAGAGCCTATGTCTTAAGCATAGGGGACGACCTTCGTCCTTTCTCTCTATTCTGCCATGGTCGAGCTTTAAGTCTTAACTTCATACCTTACCACTCAGGCAAGAACTCCTTTGACTGATCCATCTTGAACACCTTCAAGAGCATGTCAAGGTATGTGCTCATTTGAAAGTACCATTAAGCATTTTGATCTATCCTCATAGATCTTGATGCTCAATGTTCAAGTAGCTTAATCCAGGCCTTCCATTGAAAAACACTTTCAAATAACCCTATATGCTTTCCAGAAATCCTACGTCATTTCTGATCCATAATATGTCAACAACATATACTCATCAGAAATTCTATAGTGCTCCCACTCACTTCTTTGGAAATACAAGTTTCTCATAAACTTTGTATACACCCAAAACTTTGATCATCTTATCAAAGCATACATTCCAACTCCGAGATGCATACTCCAGTCCTCAGAAGGATAGCTGGAGCTTTGCATACTTATTAGCATCTTTCAGGATTGACAAAACCTTCCGGTTGTATCACATACAACCTTTCCTCAAGAAAGTCGTCGAGGAAACAATGTTTTAACATCCTATCTGCAAGATTTCATAAATAATGCAGTAATCGCTAATATAATTCCAACAGACTCTTAGCATCGCTACGAGTGAGAAAGTCTCATCGTAGTCAAATCCTTGAACTTGTCGGGAAACATCTTAACGACAAGTCGAGCTTTCTCAATGGTGACACTTACCATCATTGTCTGTCTTCCTTTTAAAATCCATCTGTACTCAACAGCCTTATGATCTTCGAGTCATTCTGCCAAAGTCTACACTTTGTTTTCATACATGGATCCTCTCTCGGATTTTATGGCCTCGAGCCATTCATCGGAATCCGGGCCCACCGTCGCTTCTCCATAGCTCGTAGGTTCATTGTTGTCTAGCAACATGACTTTCAAGACAGGATTACTGTACCACTCTGAAGTAGTACGCGTCCTTGTCGTCCTACGAGGTACGGTAGTGACTTGATCCGAAGTTTCATGATCACTATCATAAGCTTCCACTTCAATTGGTGTAGGTGCCACAGGAACAACTCTTTGTGCCCTGCTATACACTAGTCGAAGTGACGGTTCAATAACCTTATCAAGTCCCCACCATCCTCCCACTCAATTCTTTCGAGAGAAACTTTTCCTCGAGAAAGGACCCGATTCAAGAAAAAATCCCTATTGCTTTCGGATCTGAATTAGGAGGTATACCCAACTGTTTTGGGTGTCTTATGAAGATGCATTTATCCGCTTTGGGTTCGAGCTTATCAGCCTGAAACATTTTCACATAAGCGTCGCAGCCCCAAACTTTTAAGAAACGACAACTTAGGTTTCTCTAAACCATAATTCATACGGTGTCATCTCAACGGAATTACGTGGTGCCCTATTTAAAGTGAGTGTGGTTGTCTCTAATGCCTAACCCATAAACTATCGTGGTAATTCGATAAGAGACATCATGGTATGCATCATATCAATAGGGTGCAGTTATGATGTTCGGACACACCATCACACTATGGTGTTCCAGGCTGTATTAGTTGTGAAACAATTTCCACAATGTCTTAATTCTGTGCCAAACTCGTAATTCAGATATTCATCTCTATGATCATATCATAGATATTTTATCCTCTTGTCACGACGATCTTTCAACTTCACCCTGAAATTACTTGAACCTTTCAATAATTCAGACTCGTGATTCATCAAGCAAATATACTCAACATCTACTCAAATCATCTGTGAAGTAAGAACATAACGATATCCACTACATGCCTCAGCACTCATTGGACTGCACACATCAAAATGTATTACTTCCAACAAGTTGCTTTCTAGTTCCATTTTACTGAAACCGAGGCTTTCAGTCATCTTGCCCATGTGGTATGTTTTGCATGTCTCAAGTGATTCAAGATCAAGTGAGTTCAAATGGTCCATTTGCATGGAGTTTCTTCATGCATATACACCAATAGACATGGTTCGCATGTCTCAAACTTTTCAAAAATGAGTGAGCCCAAAGATCCATCAACATGGAGCTTCTTCATGCGTTTTATACCGATATGACTTACGTGGCAGTGCCACAAGTAGGTGGTACTATCATTACTATCTTTTGGCATGAACATGTGTATCACTACGATCGAGATTCAATAAACCATTCATTTTAGGTGCAAGACCATTGAAGGTATTATTCAAATAAACAGAGTAACCATTATTCTCCTTAAATGAATAACCGTATTGCGATAGACATAATCCAATCATGTCTATGCTCAACGCAAACACTAATCTTGATGGTAGAGGGAGCGTACGATATTTGATCATATCAACATTGGAAACACTTCCAACACATATCGTTAGCTCACCTTTAGCTAGTCTCCGTTTATTCCGTAGCTTTTATTTCGAGTTACTAACACTTAGCAACAGAACCGGTATCTAATACCCTGGTGCTACTAGGAGTACTAGTAAAGTACACATTAACATACTACATCCAATATACTTCTATCGACCTTGCCAGCCTTCTTATCTACCAAGTATCTAGGGTAATTCTGCTCCAGTGGCTGTTCCCCTTATTACAGAAGCACTTAGTCTCGGGTTTGGGTTCAACCTTGGGTTTCTTCACTGGAGCAGCAGCTGATTTGCCGTTTCATGAAGTATCCCTTCTTGCCCTTGCCCTTCTTGAAACTAGTGGTTTCACCAACCATCAACAATTGATGCTCCTTCTTGATTTCTACTTTCGCGGTGTCAAACATCGTGAATACCTCAAGGATCATCATATCTATCCCTGATATGTTATAGTTCATCACGAAGCTCTAGCAGCTTGGTGGCAATGACTTTGGAGAAACATCACTATCTCATCTGGAAGATCAACTCCCACTCGATTCAAGTGATTGTCGTGTTGGGGAACGTTGCAGAAAATTAAAAATTTTCCTACGGTTTCACCAAGATCCATCTATGAGTTCATCTAAGCAACGAGTCAAGGGAGAGAGTTTGCATCTACATACCACTTGTAGATCGCGTGCGGAAGCTTGCAAGGTGATGATTTAGTCGTACTCGACGTGATTCAAATCACCGATGACCAAGTGCTAAACGGACAGCACCTCCGCGTTCAACACACGTACGGGACGGGAGACGTCTCCTCCTTCTTGATCCAGCAAGGGGGAAGGAGAGGTTGAGGAAGACAGCTCCATCGGCAGCACGACGGCGTGGTGATGATGGAGAGGCAGTACTCCGACAGGGCTTCGCCAAGCACACAACGGAGGAGGAGAGGTGTTGGGGAGGGGAGGGCTGTGCCTTGGAGGGTGGTACGGCTGCCCTCCCCTCACCCCTCTATTTATAGGGGGAAGGGAGAAGGGGGCCGGCCCCCTAGAACCCATCTAGGGGGGGTGCGGCGGCCAAGGGGAGAGGGGGAGAGGGTGGCTTGCCCCCCAAGCCAAGGGGGGCGCCCCCTCTAGGGTTCCCCCTCAACCCTAGGCGCATGGGCCCAAGGGAGGGGGTGCGGCCAGCCCACCAGGGGCTGGCTCCCTGCCCCACGCAGCCCATGTGGCCCCCCGGGAGGGGTGGCCCCTCCCGGTGGACCCCCGGAACCCTTCCGGTGGCCCCGGTACAATACCGGTATGACCCCGAAACTTCCCGGTGTCCGTTTGACAACTTCCCATATATAAATCTTTACCTCCGGATCCTTCCGGAGCTCCTCATGACGCCCAGGATCCCATCCGAGACTCCAAACAACATTCGGTAGTCACATACTAGTCTTCCTAATAACCCTAGCGTCACCGAACCTTAAGTGTGTAGACCCTACGGGTTCGGGAGACATGCAGACATGACCGAGATGCTCTCAGTCAATAACCAACAACGGGATCTGGATACCCATGATGGCTCCCACATGCTCCTCGATGTTGTCATCGGATGAACCACGATGTCGAGGATTCTATCAAACCCTGTATGCAATTCCCTTTGTCAATCGGTACGTTACTTGCCCAAGACTCGATCGTCGGTATCCCAATACCTTGTTCGGTCTCGTTACCGGCAAGTCACTTTACTCGTGCCGTAATGCATGATCCCGTGTCCAACACCTTGGTCACATTGAGCTCATTATGATGATGCATTACCGAGTGGGCCCAGAGATACCTCTCCGTCATACGGAGTGACAAATCCCAGTCTCGATCCGTGTCAACACAACAGCTACTTTCGGAGATACCTGTAATGCACCTTTATAGTCACCCAGTTACGTTGTGACGTTTGATACACCCAAGGCACTCCTACGGTATCCGGGAGTTACACGATCTCATGGTCTAAGGAAGAGATACTTGACATTGGCAAAGCTCTAGCAAAACGAACTACACGATCTTTTATGCTATGCTTAGGATTGGGTCTTGTCCATCACATCATTCTCCTAATGATGTGATCTCGTTATCAACGACATCCAATGTCCATAGTCAGGAAACCATGACTATCTGTTGATCACAACGAGCTAGTCAACTAGAGGCTCACCAGGGACATATTGTGGTCTAAGTATTCACACGTGTATTACGATTTCCGGATAATACAGTTATAGCATGAATAAAAGACATTTATCATGAACATTGAAATATAATAATACTTTTATTATTGCCTCTAGGGCATATTTCCAACAATCTCCCACTTGCACTAGAGTCACTAATCTAGTTACATTGTGATGAATCGAACACCCATAGAGTTCTGGTGTTGATCATGTTTTGCACGCGAGAGAGGTTTAGTCAGCGGATCTGCGACATTCAGATTCGTGTGCACTTTGCAAATCTCTATGTCTCCATCTTGAACATTTTCACAGATGGAGTTGAAACGACGCTTGATGTGCCTGGTCTTCTTGTGAAACCTTGGCTCCTTGGCGAGGGCAATAGCTCCAGTGTTGTCACAGAAGAGTTTGATCGGCCCCGATGCATTGGGTATGACTCCTAGGTCGGTGATGAACTCCTTCACCCAAATCGCTTCATGCGCTGCCTCCGAGGCTGCCATGTACTCCGCTTCACACGTAGATCCCGACACAATGCTCTGCTTGCAGCTGCACCAGCTTACTGCTCCACCATTCAACATATACACGTATCCGGTTTGTGACTTAGAGTCATCCAGATCTGAGTCGAAGCTAGCGTCGACGTAACCCTTTACGACGAGCTCTTCGTCTCCTCCATAAACGAGAAACATGTCCTTCGTCCTTTTCAGGTACTTCAGGATATTCTTGACCGCTGTCCAGTGTTCCTTGCCGGGATTACTTTGGTATCTTGCTACCAAACTTACGGCAAGGTTTACATCGGGTCTGGTACACAGCATGGCATACATAATAGATCCTATGGCTGAAGCATAGGGGATGACACTCATCTCTTCTTTATCTTTTGCCGTGGTCGGTGACTGAGCCGAGCTCAGTCTCACACCTTGTAACATAGGCAAGAACCCCTTCTTGGACTGATCCATTTTGAACCTCTTCAAAATATTATCAAGGTATGTGCTTTGTGAAAGACCTATGAGGCGTCTCGATCTATCTCTATAGATCTTGATGCCTAATATATAAGCAGCTTCTCCAAGGTCCTTCATTGAAAAACACTTATTCAAGTAGGCCTTAATGCTGTCCAGAAATTCTATATTATTTCCCATCAAGAGTATGTCATCTACATATAATACGAGAAATGCTACAGAGCTCCCACTCACTTTCTTGTAAACGCAGGCTTCTCCATAAGTCTGCATAAACCCAAACGCTTTGATCATCTCATCAAAGCGAATGTTCCAACTCCGAGATGCTTGCACCAGTCCATAAATGGATCGCTGGAGCTTGCATACTTTGTTAGCGTTCCGAGGATCGACAAAACCTTCCGGCTGCATCATATACAGTTCTTCCTTAAGATGCCCGTCAAGGAATGCTGTTTTGACGTCCATCTGCCATATCTCATAATCATAGTATGCGGCAATTGCTAACATGATTCGGACGGACTTCAGCTTCGCTACGGGAGAGAAAGTCTCGTCGTAGTCAATCCCTTGAACTTGTCGATAACCCTTAGCGACAAGTCGAGCCTTATAAATGGTAACATTACCATCCGCGTCCGTCTTCTTCTTAAAAATCCATTTGTTTTCTATCGCTCGCCGATCATCGGGCAAGTCTGTCAAAGTCCATACTTTGTTTTCATACATGGATTCTATCTCGGATTTCATGGCTTCAAGCCATTTGTTGGAATCCGGGCCCGCCATCGCTTCTTCATAGTTCGAAGGTTCATTGTTGTCTAACAACATGATTTCCAGGACAGGGTTGCCGTACCACTCTGGTGCGGAACGTGTCCTTGTGGACCTACGAAGTTCAGCAGTAACTTGATCCGTAGTACCTTGATCATCATCATTGTTTTCCTCTTCAGTTGGTGTGGGCATCACAGGAACGGTTTCCTGCGCTGCGCCACTTTCCCGCTCAAGAGGTAGTACTTCATCGAGTTCTACTTTCCTCCCACTTACTTCTTTCGAGAGAAACTCTTTTTCCAGAAAGCATCCGTTCTTGGCAACAAAGATCTTGCCTTCGGATCTTAAGTAGAAGGTATACCCGACAGTTTCCTTAGGGTATCCTATGAATACGCATTTTTCCGACTTGGGTTCGAGCTTTTCAGGTTGAAGTTTCTTGACATAAGCATCGCATCCCCAAACTTTTAGAAATGACAGCTTAGGTTTCTTTCCAAACCATAATTCATACGGTGTCATCTCAACGGATTTAGATGGTGCCCTATTTAAAGTGAATGTAGCTGTCTCTAGAGCGTATCCCCAAAATGATAGCGGTAAATCGGTAAGAGACATCATAGACCGCACCATATCCAATAGAGTGCGATTACGACGTTCGGACACACCGTTTCGCTGAGGTGTTCCAGGCGGCGTGAGTTGTGAAACGATTCCACCTTTCCTTAAGTGTGTACCAAATTCGTGACTTAAGTATTCTCCTCCACGATCTGATCGTAAGAATTTTATCTTTCGGTCACGTTGATTCTCTACCTCATTCTGAAATTCCTTGAACTTTTCAAAGGTCTCAGACTTGTGTTTCATTAAGTAGACATACCCATATCTACTCAAGTCATCAGTGAGAGTGAGAACATAACGATATCCTCCGCGAGCCTCAACGCTCATTGGACCGCACACATCGGTATGTATGATTTCCAACAAGTTGGTTGCTCGCTCCATTGTTCCGGAGAACGGAGTCTTGGTCATTTTGCCCAAAAGGCATGGTTCGCATGTGTCAAACGATTCATAATCAAGAGACTCTAAAAGTCCATCGGCATGGAGCTTCTTCATGCGCTTGACACCAATGTGACCAAGGCGGCAGTGCCACAAGTAGGTGGGACTATCGTTATCAACTTTAAATCTTTTGGCATCTACACTATGAACATGTGTAATATTACGCTCGAGATTCATTAAGAATAAACCATTGACCATCGGAGCATGACCATAAAACATATCTCTCATATAAATCGAACAACCATTATTCTCTGACTTAAATGAGTAGCCATCTCGTATTAAACGAGATCCAGATACAATGTTCATGCTCAAACTTGGCACTAAATAACAATTATTAAGGTTCAAAACTAATCCCGTAGGTAAATGTAGAGGCAGCGTGCCGACGGCGATCACATCGACTCTGGAACCATTCCCGACGCGCATCGTCACCTCGTCCTTCGCCAGTCTCCGTTTATTCCGCAGCTCCTGCTGTGAGTTACAAATATGAGCAACGGCACCGGTATCAAATACCCAGGAGTTACTACGAGTATTGGTAAGGTACACATCAATCACATGTATATCAAATATACCTTTGGTGTTGCCGGCCTTCTTATCCGCTAAGTATTTGGGGCAGTTCCGCTTCCAGTGACCCTTCCCCTTGCAATAAAAGCACTCAGTCTCAGGCTTGGGTCCATTCTTTGACTTCTTCCCAGTAACTGGCTTACCAGGCGCGGCAACATCTTTGCCGTCCTTCTTGAAGTTCTTCTTACCCTTGCCCTTCTTGAACTTAGTGGTCTTATTGACCATCAACACTTGATGTTCTTTCTTGATTTCAGCCTCTGCTGACTTCAGCATCGAGAACACTTCAGGAATGGTCTTTTCCATCCCCTGCATGTTGTAGTTCATCACAAAGCTCTTGTAGCTTGGTGGGAGCGACTGGAGGATTCTGTCAATGACCGCCTCATCTGGGAGGTTAATGTTCAGCTAGGTCATACGGTTGTGCAACCCAGACATCTTCAGGATGTGCTCACTGACAGAACTGTTTTCCTCCATCTTACAACTGTAGAACTTGTCGGAGACATCATATCTCTCGACCCGGGCATGAGCTTGAAAAACTAGTTTCAGCTCTTCGAACATCTCATATGCTCCGTGGTGCTCAAAATGCTTTTGGAGCCCCGGTTCTAAGCTGTAAAGCATGCCGCACTGAACGAGGGAGTAATCATCAGCACGAGACTGCCAAGCATTCATAATGTCTTGGTTCTCTGGGACAGGAGCGTCACCTAGCGGTCCTTCTAGGACATATTGTTTCCTGGCAGCTATGAGGATGATCCTCAGGTTCCGGACCCAGTCCGTATAGTTGCTGCCATCATCTTTCAGCTTGGTTTTCTCTAGGAACGCGTTGAAGTTCATGTTGATATTAGCGTTGGCCATTGATCTACAAGACATATTTGCAAAGGTTTTAGACTAAGTTCATGATAATAAAGTTCTAATCAAATTATGAACTCCCACTTAGATTAGACATCCCTCTAGTCATCTAAGTGTTACACGATCCGAGTTGACTAGCCCGTGTCCGATCATCACGTGAGATGGACTAGTCATCGTCGGTGAACATTCTCATGTTGATCGTATCTTCCATACGATTCGTGTTCGACCTTTCGGTCTCCGTGTTCCGAGGCCATGTCTGCACATGCTAGGCTCGTCAAGTTAACCCTAAGTGTTTTCGCTGTGTAAAACTGTCTTACACCCGTTGTATGTGAATGTAAGAATCCATCACACCCGATCATCACGTGGTGCTTAGAAGCGACGAACTGTAGCAACGGTGCACAGTTAGGGGAGAACACTTCTTGAAATTTTATAAGGGATCATCTTATTTACTACCGTCGTCCTAAGCAAACAAGATGCATAATACATAATAAACATCACATGCAATTATATAGTTGTGACATGATATGGCCAATATCATATAGCTCCATTGATCTTCATCTTCGGGGCTCCATGATCATCTTGTCACCGGCTTGACACCATGATCTCCATCATCATGATCTCCATCATCGTGTCTTCATGAAGTTGTCATGCCAACGACTACTTCTACTTCTATGACTAACGTTTAGCAATAAAGTAAAGTAGTTTACATGGCGTTATTCAATGACACGCAGGTCATACAAAAAATAAAGACAACTCCTATGGCTCCTGCCGGTTGTCATACTCATCGACATGCAAGTCGTGAATCCTATTACAAAGAACATGATCTCATACATCACAATTCATCATTCATCACAACTTCTGGCCATATCACATCACATGATCAATCGCTGCAAAACACAAGTTAGACGTCCTCTAATTGTTGTTGCATCTTTTACGTGGCTGCAATTGGGTTCTAGCAAGAATGTTTTCTTACCTACGAATCACCACAACGTGATTTTGTCAACTTCTATTTACCCTTCATAAGGGCCCTGTTCATCGATTCCGCTCCAACTAAAGTGGGAGAGACAGACACCCGCCAGCCACCTTATGCAACTAGTGCATGTCAGTCGGTGGAACCGGTCTCACGTAAGCGTACGTGTAAGGTTGGTCCGGGCCGCTTCATCCCACAATACCGTTGAGCAAGAAAAGACTAGTAGAGGCAAGTAAGATGACAAAATCCACGCCCACAACAAAATTGTGTTCTACTCGTGCAAAGAGAACTACGCATAGACCTAGCTCATGATGCCACTGTTGGGGAACGTTGCAGAAAATTAAAAATTTTCCTACGGTTTCACCAAGATCCATCTATGAGTTCAGCTAAGCAACGAGTCAAGGGAGAGAGTTTGCATCTACATACCACTTGTAGATCGCGTGCGGAAGCTTGCAAGGTGATGATGTAGTCGTACTCGACGTGATTCGAATCACCGATGACCAAGTGCTGAACGGACAGCACCTCCGCGTTCAGCACACGTACGGGACAGGAGACGTCTCCTCCTTCTTGATCCAGCAAGGGGGAAGGAGAGGTTGAGGAAGACAGCTCCACCGGCAGCACGACGGCGTGGTGATGATGAAGAGGCAGTACTCCGACAGGGCTTCGCCAAGCACACAACGGAGGAGGAGAGGTGTTGGGGAGGGGAGGGCTGCGCCTTGGAGGGTGGTACGGCTGCCCTCCCCTCACCCCTCTATTTATAGGGGGAAGGGAGAAGGGGGCCGCCCCCCTAGAACCCATCTAGGGGGGTGCGGCGGCCAAGGGGAGAGGGGGAGAGGGTGGCTTGCCCCCCAAGCCAAGGGGGGCGCCCCCTCTAGGGTTCCCCCTCAACCCTAGGCGCATGGGCCCAAGGGAGGGGGTGCGGCCAGCCCACCAGGGGCTGGCTCCCTGCCCCACGCAGCCCATGTGGCCCCCCGGGAGGGGTGGCCCCTCCCGGTGGACCCCCGGAACCCTTCCGGTGGCCCCGGTACAATACCGGTATGACCCCGAAACTTCCCAGTGTCCGTTTGACAACTTCCCATATATAAATCTTTACCTCCGGATCCTTCCGGAGCTCCTCGTGACGTCCAGGATCCCATCCGGGACTCCGAACAACATTCGGTAGTCACATACTAGTCTTCCTAATAACCCTAGCGTCACCGAACCTTAAGTGTGTAGACCCTATGGGTTCGGGAGACATGCAGACATGACCGAGACGCTCTCAGTCAATAACCAACAGCGGGATCTGGATACCCATGATGGCTCCCACATGCTCCTCGATGTTGTCATCGGATGAACCACGATGTCGAGGATTCTATCAAACCCTGTATGCAATTCCCTTTGTCAATCGGTACGTTACTTGCCCGAGACTCGATCGTCGGTATCCCAATACCTTGTTCAGTCTCGTTACCGGCAAGTCACTTTACTCGTGCCGTAATGCATGATCCCGTGTCCAACACCTTGGTCACATTGAGCTCATTATGATGATGCATTACCGAGTGGGCCCAGAGATACCTCTCCGTTATACGGAGTGACAAATCCCAGTCTCGATCCGTGTCAACCCAACAGCTACTTTCGGAGATACCTGTAATGCACCTTTATAGTCACCCAGTTACGTTGTGACATTTGATACACCCAAGGCACTCCTACGGTATCCGGGAGTTACACGATCTCATGGTCTAAGGAAGAGATACTTGACATTGGCAAAGCTCTAGCAAAACGAACTACACGATCTTTTATGCTATGCTTAGGATTGGGTCTTGTCCATCACATCATTCTCCTAATGATGTGATCCCGTTATCAACGACATCCAATGTCCATAGTCAGGAAACCATGACTATCTGTTGATCACAACGAGCTAGTCAACTAGAGGCTCACCAGGGACATATTGTGGTCTAAGTATTCACACGTGTATTACGATTTCCGGATAATACAGTTATAGCATGAATAAAAGACATTTATCATGAACATTGAAATATAATAATACTTTTATTATTGCCTCTAGGGCATATTTCCAACATGTCGCACTCAGACAATCTGAGCACAAGCTCAACGATTGAGCTTTTCTCCCTTAGTTTGCAGGCTAAGAAAATTGTCGGAGGTCTCATACCTCTTGACGTGGGCATGAGCCTAAAATCCCAATTTCAGCCCTCAAAACATCTCATATGTTCCGCGACATTTCGAAAAACGTCTTTGGTGCCTCAACTCTAAACCGTTTAACTGAACTATCACGTAGTTATCAAAACGTGTATGTCCGATGTTCACAACATCCACATACGACGTTTGGGGTTCAGCACACTGAGCGGTGCATTAAGGACATAAGCTTTCTACTGTCCACATAATTGCTACTGTCAACTTTCAACTATATTTTCTCTAGGAACATATCTAAACAGTAGAACTATAGTGTGAGCTACGACATAATTTGCAAAATCCTTTTGACTATGTTCAGGATAATTAAGTTCATCTTATGAACCCCCACTCAGATTGACATCCCTCTGGTCATCTAAGTGATCACATGATCCGAGTCAAACTAGGCCGTGTCCGATTATCACGTGAGACGGACTAGCCGACGTCGGTGAACATCTTTATGTTGATCGTATCTTCTATACGACTCATGCTCGACCTTTCGGTCTCCGTGTTCCGAGGCCATGTCTGTATATGCTAGGCTCGTCAAGTTAACCCTAAGTGTATTGCATGTGTAAATCTGTCTTACACCCGTTGTATGTGAACGTAAGGATCTATCACACCCGATCATCACGTGGTGCTTCGAAACGACGAACTGTAGCAACGGTGCACAGTTAGGGGAGAACACTTCTTGAAATTTTGTAAGGGATCATCTTATTTACTATCGTCGTTCTAAGTAAACAAGATGCATAAACATGATAAACATCACATGCAATCAAATAGTGACATGATATGGCCAATATCATTTTGCTCCTTTTGATCTCCATCTTCGGGGCTCCATGATCATCATCGTCACCGGCATGACACCATGATCTCCATCATCATGATCTCCATCATCGTGTCTTCATGAAGTTGTCTCGCCAACTATTACTTCTACTATGCTACCGGTTAGCAATAAAGTAAAGTAATTACATGGCGTTGTTTAATGACACGCAGGTCATACAATAAATAAAGACAACTCCTATGGCTCCTGCCGGTTGTCATACTCATCGACATGCAAGTCGTGATTCCTATTACAAGAACATGATCAATCTCATACATCACATTCTTCTTGGCCATATCACATCGCAAAGCATACCCTGCAAAAACAAGTTAGACGTCCTCTAATTGTTGTTTGCATGTTTTACGTGGCTGCTATGGGTTTCTAGCAAGAACGTTTCTTACCTACGCAAGAACCAGAACGTGATATGCCAATTGCTATTTACCCTTCATAAGGACCCTTTTCATCGAATCCGATCCGACTAAAGTGGGAGAGACTGGCACCCGCTAGCCACCTTATGCAACTAGTGCATGTCAGTCGGTGGAACCTATCTCACGTAAGAGTACGTGTAAGGTCGGTCCGGGCCGCTTCATCCCACGATGCCGCCGAATCAAGATAAGACTAGTAACGGCAAGCATATTGAACAAAATCAACGCCCACAACTACTTTGTGTTCTACTCGTGCATAGAATCTACGCAATAGACCTAGCTCATGATGCCACTATTGGGGAACGTAGCAGAAATTCAAAATTTTCCTATGTATCACCAAGATCTATCTATGGAGAAACCAACAACGAGGGGAAGGAGAGTGCATCTACATACCCTTGTAGATCGCTAAGCAGAAGCGTTCAAGAGAACGGGGTTGATGGAGTCGTACTCGTCGTGATTCAAATCACCGATGACCAAGTGCCGAACGCACGGCACCTCCGCGTTCAACACACGTACAGCCCGGTGACGTCTCCCACGCCTTGATCCAACAAGGAGAGAGGGAGAGGTTGAGGAAGACTCCATCCAGCAGCAGCACAACGGCGTGGTGGTGATGGAGGAGCGTGGTAGTTCAGCAGGGCTTCGCCAAGCACCACGAGATATGAGGAGAAGGGAGAGAGGTAGGGCTGCACCAAGAGGAGAAGGGAGAGATTCTCGTGTGTTGGGCTGCTCCAATGCCTCCAATATATATAGGGGGAGAGGGGGCTGCGCCCCCACCTAGGTTTCCAGCCCTAGGGGGCGGCGGCCAACCCTAGATGGGACTTGGAGGGGGCGGCCAAGAGGGGGAGAGAGAGGGCGCACCCTAGGGTGGGCCTATAGGCCCATATGCGCCTAGGGTTTCCCCTCTCCCCTCCTAGCTGCGCCTTGGGCAAGGGTGGGAGGTGCACCAGCCCACTCTGGGGCTGGTCCCTTTCCACTCTAGGCCCATGCAAGCCTCCGGGGCCGGTGGCCCCACTTGGTGGACCCCCGGGACCCTCCCGGTGGTCCCGGTACGTTACTGATAAAACCCGAAACTTTTCCGGTGACCAAAACAGGACTTCCCATATATAAATCTTTACCTCCGGACCATTCCGAAACTCCTCGTGACGTCCGGGATCTCATCCGGGACTCCGAACAACATTCGGTAACCACATACAAACTTCCTTTATAACCCTAGTGTCATCGAACCTTAAGTGTGTAGATCCTACGGGTTCGGGAATCATGCAGACATGACCGAGACGTTCTCCGGTCAATAACCAACAGCGGGATCTGGATACCCATGTTGGCTCCCACATGTTCCACGATGATCTCATCGGATGAACCACGATGTCAAGGACTCAATGAATCCCGTATACAATTCCCTTTGTCTAGCGGTATTGTACTTGCCCGAGATTCGATCGTCGGTATGCCGATACCTTGTTCAATCTCGTTACCGGCAAGTCTCTTTACTCGTTCCGTAACACATCATCCCGTGATCAACCCCTTGGTCACATTGTGCACATTATGATGATGTCCTACCGAGTGGGCCCAGAGATACCTCTTCGTTTACACGGAGTGACAAATCCCAGTCTCGATTCGTGCCAACCCAACAGACACTTTCGGAGATACCTGTAGTGCACCTTTATAGTCACCCAGTTACGTTGTGACGTTTGGTACACCCAAAGCATTCCTACGGTATCCGGGAGTTGCACAATCTCATGGTCTAAGGAAATGATACTTGACATTAGAAAAGCTTTAGCATATGAACTACGATCTTTGCGCTAGGCTTAGGATTGGGTCTTGTCCATCACATCATTCTCCTAATGATGTGATCCCGTTATCAACGACATCCAATGTCCATAGCCAGGAAACCATGACTATCTGTTGATCACAACGAGCTAGTCAACTAGAGGCTCACCAGGGACAGATTGTGGTCTATGTATCCACACGTGTATTATGATTTCCGGATAATACAGTTATAGCATGAATAAAAGACAATTATCATGAACAAGGAAATATAATAATAATACTTTTATTATTGCCTCTAGGGCATATTTCCAACAGTCTCCCACTTGCACTAGAGTCAATAATCCAGTTCACATCGCCATGTGATTAACATTCTCAGGTCACATCGCCATGTGGCTAACACCCAAGAGTTTACTAGAGTCAGTAGTCTAGTTCACATCACTATGTGATTAACACTCAATGAGTTCTAGGTTTGATCATGTTGCTTGTGAGAGAGGTTTTAGTCAATGGGTCTGAACCTTTCAGATCCGTGTGTGCTTTACAAATCTCTATGTCATCTCCTAGATGCAGCTACCATGTTCTATTTGGAGCTATTCCAAATAACTGTTCTACTATACAAATCTAGTTTACTACTTAGAATAATCTGGATTAGTGTCAAAGTTTGCATCGGCGTAACCCTTTACGACGAACTCTTTTACCACCTCCATAATCGAGAAAATTCCTTAGTCCACTAGTTACTAAGGATAACTTTGACCGCTGTCCTGTGATCCATTCTTGGATCACTCTTGTACCCCTTGACTAACTCATGGCAAGGCACACTTCAGGTACGGTACACAGCATAGCATACTGTAGAGCCTATGTCTTAAGCATAGGGGACGACCTTCGTCCTTTCTCTCTATTCTGTCGTGGTCGAGCTTTAAGTCTTAACTTCATACCTTACCACTCAGGCAAGAACTCCTTTGACTGATCCATCTTGAACACCTTCAAGAGCATGTCAAGGTATGTGCTCATTTGAAAGTACCATTAAGCATTTTGATCTATCCTCATAGATCTTGATGCTCAATGTTCAAGTAGCTTAATCCAGGCCTTCCATTGAAAAACACTTTCAAATAACCCTATATGCTTTCCAGAAATCCTACGTCATTTCTGATCCATAATATGTCAACAACATATACTCATCAGAAATTCTATAGTGCTCCCACTCACTTCTTTGGAAATACAAGTTTCTCATAAACTTTGTATACACCCAAAACTTTGATCACCTTATCAAAGCATACATTCCAACTCCGAGATGCATACTCCAGTCCTCAGAAGGATAGCTGGAGCTTTGCATACTTATTAGCATCTTTCAGGATTGACAAAACCTTCCGGTTGTATCACATACAACCTTTCCTCAAGAAAGTCGTCGAGGAAACAATGTTTTGACATCCTATCTGCAAGATTTCATAAATAATGCAGTAATCGCTAATATAATTCCAACAGACTCTTAGCATCGCTACGAGTGAGAAAGTCTCATCGTAGTCAAATCCTTGAACTTGTTGGGAAACATCTTAACGACAAGTCGAGCTTTCTCAATGGTGACACTTACCATCATTGTCTGTCTTCCTTTTGACGTCCGGGATCTCATCCGGGACTCCGAACAACATTCGGTAACCACATACAAACTTCCTTTATAACCCTAGTGTCATCGAACCTTAAGTGTGTAGACCCTACGGGTTCGGGAATCATGCAGACATGACCGAGACGTTCTCCGGTCAATAACCAACAGCGGGATCTGGATACCCATGTTGGCTCCCACATGTTCCACGATGATCTCATCGGATGAACCACGATGTCAAGGACTCAATGAATCCCGTATACAATTCCCTTTGTCTAGCGGTATTGTACTTGCCCGAGATTCGATCGTCGGTATGCCGATACCTTGTTCAATCTCGTTACCGGCAAGTCTCTTTACTCGTTCCGTAACACATCATCCCGTGATCAACCCCTTGGTCACATTGTGCACATTATGATGATGTCCTACCGAGTGGGCCCAGAGATACCTCTCCGTTTACACGGAGTGACAAATCCCAGTCTCGATTCGTGCCAACCCAACAGACACTTTCGGAGATACCTGTAGTGCACCTTTATAGTCACCCAGTTACGTTGTGACGTTTGGTACACCCAAAGCATTCCTACGGTATCCGGGAGTTGCACAATCTCATGGTCTAAGGAAATGATACTTGACATTAGAAAAGCTTTAGCATATGAACTACGATCTTTGCGCTAGGCTTAGGATTGGGTCTTGTCCATCACATCATTCTCCTAATGATGTGATCCCGTTATCAACGACATCCAATGTCCATAGCCAGGAAACCATGACTATCTGTTGATCACAACGAGCTAGTCAACTAGAGGCTCACCAGGGACAGATTGTGGTCTATGTATCCACACGTGTATTACGATTTCCGGATAATACAGTTATAGCATGAATAAAAGACAATTATCATGAACAAGGAAATATAATAATAATACTTTTATTATTGCCTCTAGGGCATATTACCAACAGTTACGCCATCTATTGCTTCTACGACTATCGCTACCGCTTAGTGATAAAGTAAAGCAATTACAGGGTGTTTGCATTTCATACAATAAAGCGACAACCATATGGCTCCTGCTAGTTGCCGATAACTTCGGTTACAAAACATGATCATCTCATACAATAAAATATAGCATCACGTCTTGACCATATCACATCACAACATGCCCTGCAAAAACAAGTTAGACGTCCTCTACTTTGTTGTTGCAAATTTTACGTGGCTGCTACGGGCTTTAGCAAGAACCGTTCTTACCTACGCATCAAAAACCACAACGATAGTTCGTCAAGTTGGTGCTGTTTTAACCTTCGCAAGGACCGGGCGTAGCCACACTCGATTCAGCTAAAGTGAGAGAGACAGACACCCGCCAGCCACCTTTAAGCACGAGTGCTCGTAACGGTGAAACCAGTCTCGCGTAAGCGTACGCGTAATGTCGGTCCGGGCCGCTTCATCTCACAATACCGCCGAACCAAAGTATGACATGCTGGTAAGCAGTATGACTTGTATCGCCCACAACTCACTTGTGTTCTACTCGTGCATATAACATCAACGCATAAAACCTAGGCTCGGATGCCACTGTTGGGGAACGTAGTAATTTCAAAAAATTTCCTACGTACACGCAAGATCATGGTGAAGGCATAGCAACGAGAGGGGAGAGTGTTGTCCATGTACCCTTGTAGACCGTAAGCGGAAGCGTTAGCACAACGCGGTTGATGTAGTCGTACGTCTTCACGATCCGACTGATCCAAGCACCAAACGTACGGCACCTCCGAGTTCAGCACACGTTCAGCTCGATGACGATCTCCGGGCTCCGATCCAGCAAAGCTCCGGAGATGAGTTCCGTCAGCACGACGGCGTGGTGACGATGATGATCTTCTACCGGCGCAGGGCTTCGCCTAAACTCCACGACGATATGACCGAGGTGGAATATGGTGGAGGGGGGCACAACACACGGCTAAGGAACGATCCGTAGATCAACTTGTGTGTCTCTAGGGTGCCCCCCGCCCCCGTATATAAAGGAGCCAGGGGGGAGGAGGCGGCCGGCCAAGGAGGGCGTGCCAAGGGGGGAGTCCTACTCCCACCGGGAGTAGGACTCCCTTCTTTCCTAGTTGGAGTAGGAGAAGGGGGGAAAGAGGAGGAAGAGGGGAAGGAAAGGGGGGGCGCCGCCCCCCTTCCCTTGTCCTATTCGGACTAGGAAGGGGAGGGGCACGCGGCCCCCTCCTGCCTCCTTCCCTCTTCTCCCTCAAGGCCCATGTAGGCCCAATAACCCCCCGGGGGGTTCCGGTAACCTCCCGGTATTCTGGTAAAATGCCGATTTCACCCAGAACACTTCCGATGTCCAAACATAGGCTTCCAATATATCAATCTTTATGTCTCGACCATTTCGAGACTCCTCGTCATGTCCGTGATCACATTCGGGACTCCGAACAAACTTCGGTACATCAAAACTTATAAACTCATAATAAAACTGTCATCGTAACGTTAAGCGTGCGGACCCTACGGGTTCGAGAACTATGTAGACATGACCTAGAACTATTCTCGGTCAATAACCAATAGCGGAACCTGGATGCTCATATTGGTTCCTACATATTCTACGAAGATCTTTATCGGTCAAACCGCATAACAACATACGTTGTTCCCTTTGTCATCGGTATGTTACTTGCCCGAGATTTGATCGTCGGTATCCAATACCTAGTTCAATCTCGTTACTGGCAAGTCTCTTTACTCGTTATGTAATGCATCATCCCGTAACCAACTCATTGGGTACATTGCTTGCAAGGCTTATAGTGATGAGCATTACCGAGAGGGCCCAGAGATACCTCTCCGACAATCAGAGTGACAAAACCTAATCTCGAAATACGCCAACTCAACATGTACCTTCGGAGACACCTGTAGTACTCCTTTATAATCACCCAGTTACGTTGTGACGTTTGGTAGTACCCAAAGTGTTCCTCCGATAAACGGGAGTTGCATAATTCTCATAGTTACAGGAACATGTATAAGTCATGAAGAAAGCAATAGCAATATACTAAACGATCAAGTGCTAGGCTAACGGAATGGGTCATGTCAATCACATCATTCTCCTAATGATGTGATCCCATTAATCAAATGACAACACATGTCTATGGTTAGGAAACATAACCATCTTTGATTAATGAGCTAGTCAAGTAGAGGCATACTAGTGACTATATGTTTGTCTATGTATTCACACATGTATCATGTTTTCGGTTAATACAATTCTAGCATGAATAATAAACATTTATCATGATATGAGGAAATAAATAATAACTTTATTATTGCCTCTAGGGCATATTTCCTTCAATCAAGAAGAATGTCTTCCCTTTATCTTTGAAGGGAGAGGCATTGACATGGTTTAGGCTATGTGATTATATGGGATCATGGAACTACAACCGATTGAAATTGGAATTTCGTCAGAAGTTTTATCCTATGCATCTTGTTCATCGTGATTGTAATTATATATATAATTTTTGGCCTCGCGAAGGAGAAAGCATCGCTCAAGCTTGGGGGAGGCTTAAGTCAGTGTTATATTCATGCCCCAATCATGAGCTCTCAAGAGAAATGATTATTCAAAAGATTTATGCTCGGCTTTCTCTCAACAATCGCTCCATGCTCGATACTTCTTGTACTGGTTCTTTTATGATGAAGATTATTGAATTCAGATGGGATTTATCGGAAAGAATTAAATGCAACTTCGAAGATTGGGATCTCGATGAAGGTAAGGAGTCAGGTATGACACCTAAGTTTGATTGTGTTAAAAAATTTATGGATACCGATGTTTTCCGTGAATTTAGCACTAAATATGGACTTGACTCTGAGATAGTAGCTTCTTTCTGTGAATCATTTGCTACTCATGTTGACCTCCCTAAGGAGAAGTGGTTTAAATATAATCCTCCCATTGAAGTAAAAGTAGTTGCACCTATTAAAGTTGAAGAAAAGACTATCACTTATAATGATCCTATTGTTCCTACCACCTATATTGAGAAACCACCTTTCCCTGTTAGGATAAAGGATCATGCTAAAGCTTCAACTGTGGTTTGCAAGAGTAATACTAGAACACCTACACCACCGGAATAAATTAAAGTTGAACCTAGTATTGCTATGGTTAAATATCTCTTGGCTGATAATATTGATGGGCATGTTATTTACTTCTGTGATGAAGCTGCTAGAATTGCTAGACCCGATACTAAAAATAAACATAGACCTGTTGTAGGCATGCCTGTTATTTCTGTTAAAATAGGAGATCGTTGTTATCATGGATATGGGTGCTAGTGCTAGTGCAATACCTCATTCCTTATACAAAGAAGTTATGCATGATATTGCACCTGCTGAGATAGAAGAAATCGATGTTACAATTAAGCTTTCCAATAGAGATACTATTTCACCAGTTCAGCCTGGAGGAGCAACTGCAACACCTGCCCCCGCTGAGTTCAGCCTGCAGTTTCAAATTTTCAAAAAAGTTGGCACCCATATATCAGTTAAGTGATACATAAATGAACAGAGGAGAACTGGGAAGACAATACAAAACAAACATACAACTGTTTTTCTATCTCACTGACTGGATAGGTAACATATCCTGAGAAACCGACCGGGCACCAGTAGCCAGTTGAGCCACATTTGAGAATGGACGCCCTTTCCATGATCTCCCTCTTTGTGCATGCCTTTGGAGTGACCATGTGGTCAGGAACTAAAACAGGGCATAGTCAGAGAAAAGAAAAAAAATCAGTGAGCGCTAAAGCACCATTATGAGTTCCAAGGGCTACACACCATTAATCTAGCATTGCTAAGGGAACAAAATTCAAGCGCATGAAAGCATCAACCAACAATTACCAAGTGAATGACAAAAACAATGTGAAGCTATTGTAAAGTCATCAGGTTCTCACCCTCGATGTAGGACATATCAGGGTCCATCTCCAGGGCCTCTCTAAGGTAGCTGTTGTATCAACTCCGACGTTCTCCATCAGTGTCAAGGTTCCGAAGGCCCCTTAGAACGTGGCGGGAGCCATCTGCAAACACAAGAATGAGATGACACTGTCATAGAAGGACTATAAGTCAACAGTGTAGTACTCTACAACAGAAGCATGTACAACGATTTAGAGAAGAACAGACATAAAAGCAACAAGAAACAGTAGACAATCTCTGTCTACAGAATATAATGACAGCTCAGGTGACATCTTAGATAGCATCACCAGATCAAAATACTAACCAACAAGCCTGATCAGGAGTGCATCAAAAATTTAGAGGTGCTGGCCACGTAGGGGGACTGGATCTACCACCCCTAGATCAGGAGGGGAAATTACGGATCTAATCCGACTCATGGGAGCTGGAACAACTAGATCAGGGGTTCAGATCAAATGAGTGGATCATGATCTATCTGAACCACCAGTTCGTAGATCGAATCTATCATTCAAGGGATCATAATACTAACCAACAACAATCCATCAGAACGATCAACATCTAATCGGATGACATCTACGGATCTAATCCGACTCATGGGAGCTGGAACAACTAGATCAGGGGTTCAGATCAAACGAGTGGATCATGATCTATCCGAACCACCAGTTCGTAGATTGAATCTATCATTCAAGGGATCATAATACTAACCAACAACAATCCATCGGAACGATCAACATCTAATCGGATGACTGGATCCGGAACTTTCGCAATCTCTGCGACGAACAAGGCAGGACCTAAGGAGCGCATCCAGGTGATAGACGGGGGATCTGAGTTACACAGGTGAGGGGGAGAGAGGGGGGATGACGACTTACCGGCGGCGGGAGGGGTCGGCGGCGAGGAGGGAGGAGGTCGCGGCTGGTTGATGGAGCTCCGAGTACACCTACAGGGCAGAAGGGAAAACAAAGACCGAGGTGAGATGAGGCATAGACCAGATCGGAGGAGAGCAGAACGGAGCCAGAGGAGGAGGGCGAGCTCACGTTTGGCGGCGGCGGCGGTAGGGTTTGGGGGTGCGGGAGGAAGAGGGGCGCGGCCATCCGCGTACGGCGCTTTATATAGGCCGCCGAAACCTAAATTCGACGGCCTCGATCGCCTGGCGGGCGCGTGACGGCGTCTCGAAGGCTGTTTCGACGGCCTCGATCGCCTGGCGGGCGCGTGACGGCGTCTCGAAGGCTGTTTCGACGGCCTCGATCGCCTGGCGGGCGCGTGACGGCGTCTCGAAGGTTGTTTCGACGGCCACGATCGGCTGGCGGGGCCGTGAGGGCGCGGGTCCGTCTGCGGGGTAATGGCGTCAAGATTGATGGTTCAGCCGACCGGGGCGTTGGGTCCTCCGGTGCGGTCGTTCAGCGAGTCCGATGGCTCGCCGGGTCGGGTCTGCCCGTGCAGTGCTTCAGCGGGTAGTGGATCTGCGGGTCGCGGTGTCGGGTCCTCCCGCTTCAGCGGGTCGTGGATCTGCGCTTGGTGGGGGATAAGCATGATGTCTTTTGAGAAGAAAAAAAGAGTTACTAACCTCAATCTCCAATTTCACAGCCAATCTTTCTTTCTCTTCACAAACAAAAGAGGAATCAGCCGGCACAAAGGCTGGTTTCTCCGTTGTGGGCGAGAGAAAAATAGACCGGCATCGTGATGCTCACACATGACGAAGAACAACAAACTTGAGAACTTTGCATGGGATAGAACCAATAACTTGGCCTTGCTTTGACCCATGCAACCTGGACCCATGAGCAGACCACCTTTGCATGGGATGAGAACTTGCTTGCCCTGCTTAGGCGCACGAGCAGAGCCTTGCATGGGAAGAGGAAGCAAGAACTTGCTCTGCTTTGCAGGGAGGAGGAAGAAGAAGAACTACACGGGTATGGAACGAAATCTCAAGGGGGGTGCGAGGGCAGTAGGAGAACCCGGTGGACACGCACCCACCAACCGTCCCTACAATTGTGGCTTGATATGTGCATCTACCCGATATTACACGCCACGCCACCCTCTTTTTAGCAGGTAATAACGCTTTTAAATAGCCTAAGATTTTTGACCCTTTCCTTGTGCATGGCGCATGCGCCACTAAAATACCACAAAATTGAAAGCTTTCCATCCACAGCACGTACTAAAATACAACCGTGACAGCTACGTTGCTGGTGGGTGCTATGCATGCTCGAGCACATGGTTTGCCTACCCACAAAGCGTATTACAAGTGGGGCCGGGGTGATTAATTATGTGGCCCCCGAGCGATGTGACATGCGGAGACGAGCACGCCACGCCAACGATCCGCGAGGAATGCTTTCATTGGACGATCAGTGGTTCACTGGGTCGGTGTGCTTTCTCGAAATCCAAAAATAAATATTTTAAAATATTGCTTTTGCATGTTTCTAAAATTTTCGTCGCGAGTTTGATGCTGGCTTCCTCATGCTTTCAGCATGGTTGGTCGTTCGGGTCATGCTTTTGGTCGCCCGTAAGTTGTCCATCATGCTCGTCACACGACGGGCATGAAGGACCAAACAAGCTATGCGCCCGTCTAATGGTGAGAAAATCTTGTCATGGTTCGTTTAACCGTAGTTTAGTGAGTTGTCGGTTCTACTATGAATAAGTTACGGTTGTTTACTTCACAATAGTGCCATGCGTAGCTTTTGATGAACAAAATGTATCACGTTGATAGGATTACTTATAGCACGCGTCGATCCGACACTTTGTGACTTGTGTTTTGACTCCCAACAAGACCTTAAAATGCCTAACTCGACAACCTCAACATGAGCCCGACCTATCCTGGTTCAAAAATAATAATATGTACAATGGTAGCTTAAAACAATTTGATTGGGGGTATATATACCAACATTACGCATATTAAAATATGTAAGTATTTTAGGAAAAAAATTGCCATGAGCATGTCCTTGCTGTCAAGCTTCATGCTCGGGCCGTCAGGCCATAGTCGACGATGTAAATAAAGTGCTCAAGACTCCACAAGATGCTCTTCAGTCCATTCCTCAAAACATCATCGTCTCATTGTAGTCTCGTTGCCTTGGTGTCGACGACTATGTCCTGAGCTCGTTATCGTTAGTTTGCCCGTGGCGACAAGGCAATGAGCTTGTGATCATTGCCTTACTCACGACGACAACGTCTGAAGCTCATTATCATCTTTTTGCCCGTGGTGACCATGCCCCAAACTTGTTATCATTGCCTTGGACCAGTGCCAAGCCTGGTATCCTCGCTTTGCATGTGACAACCATGTCCCGAGCTCATTATGCTTGGTCCGTCACGGTGAAGATATTGGCGTCAGTCATTTCATTCCTCAATGGGCCGTGGCGGTTGCTTTCAAATGTTTAGGATGGTCGATGGCAGCGGGTGAGCTCCCTGGTCGTTCACTGACCGGCGTTGAGGGCACCTGGCGGACAAGCGGCTAACGTTGACAGTGACGTTCATGTTACGCTTCCCCCCTAATAATGTGTCAAGTAGCGTTTGTTTGGCTTTAGATTAGAAAAAGGACCGTGTTCAAAAGAAAGATTAGAAAAAGGTAGCATTTTGTCTACGTGTTTTATCTCACTGTGTATGGTCTGGCTTGTCACGAGCCCGCTGAAATAGTGGTCTACCGACCCTTTGTAAATCGAAGAAGAGGTTTGTTCTTGTTTTTCGGTTGAAGAGGAAGTTTGTTCGGGTTAAGAAAAGTTTTTTTTGCGGGTGGTATTGGATACCGACGATCGAATCTCGGGCAAGTAACATACCGATGACAAAGGGAACAACGTATGTTGTTATGCGGTTTGACCGATAAAGATCTTCGTAGAATATGTGGGAGCCAATATGAGCATCCAGGTTCCGCTATTGGTTATTGACCGGAAATGTGTCTCGGTCATGTCTACATTGTTCTCGAACCCATAGGGTCCGCACGCTTAAGGTTTCGATGACAGTTATATTATGAGTTTATGAGTTTTGATGTACCAAAGGAGTTCGGAGCCCGTATGAGATCGGGGACATGACGATGAGTCTCAAAATGGTCGAGACGTAAAGATCAATATATTGGACGACTATATTCGAACTTCGGAAAGGTTCCGAGTGATTCGGGTATTTTTCGGAGTACCGGAGAGTTACGGGAATTCGCCGGGGAGTATATGGGCCTTATTGGGCCATACGGGAATAGAGGAGAGATGCCAAAAGGAAGGAGGCCTGCGCCCCCCCTCTGGTCCGAATTGGACAAGGGGCGCATCCCCCCTTTCCTTCTTCTTCTCCCCCTCTTTCCCCTTCTCCTACTCCAACAAGGAAGGAGGGAGTCCTACTCCCGGTGGGAGTAGGACTCCCCTTGGCGCGCCCCCTCCTAGGCCGGCCGCCCCCTCCCCCTTGCTCCTTTATATACGGGGGCAGGGGCACCTCTAGGACAACAACAATTGATCCCTTGGATCTCTTAGCCATGTGCGGTGCCCCCCTCCACCATAGTCCACCTCGATAATATCGTAGCGGTGCTTAGGCGAAGCCCTGCGACGGTAAAACATCAAGATCATCACCACACCGTCGTGCTGACGGAACTCTCCCTCGACACTCGGCTGGATCAGAGTTCGAGGGACATCATCGAGCTGAACGTGTGCTAGAACTCGGAGGTGCCATAGTTTTGGTGCTTGATCGGTCGGGCCGTGAAGACGTATGACTACATAAACCGCGTTGTTCTAACGCTTCCGCTTACGGTCTACGAGGGTACGTGGACAACACTCTCCCCTCTCGTTGCTATGCATCACCATGATCTTGCGTGTGCGTAGGAATTTTTTTGAAATTACTACGTTCCCCAACAGTGGTATCAGAGCCAGGTTTTATGCGTTGATGTTATATGCACGAGTAGAACACAAGTGAGTTGTGGGCGATACAAGTCATACTGCTTACCGGCATGTCATACTTTGGCTCAGCGGTATTGTTGGATGAAGTGGCCCGGACTGACATTACGCGCACGCTTACGCGAGACTGGTTTTACCGCCGTGCTTTGCACACAGGTGACTAGCGTGTGTCTATTTCTCCAACTTTAGTTGAACCGAGTGTGGCTACGCCCGGTCCTTGCGAAGGTTAAAACAACACTAACTTGACGAACTATCGTTGTGGTTTTGATGCATAGGTAAGAACGGTTCTTGCTCAGCCCGTAGCAGCCACGTAAAATTCGCAACTACAAAGTAGAGGACGTCTAACTTGTTTTTTCAGGGCATGTTGTGATGTGATATGGTCAAGACGTGATGCTATATTTTATTGTATGAGATGATCATGTTTTGTAACCGAAGTTATCGGCAACTGGCAGGAGCCATATGGTTGTCGCTTTATTGTATGAAATGCAAACGCCCTGTAATTGCTTTACTTTATCACTAAGCGGTAGCGATAGTCGTAGAAGCAATAGATGGCGTAACGACAACGATGCTACGATGGAGATCAAGGTGTCGTGCCGGTGACGATGGTGATCACGACGGTGCTTCGGAGATGGAGATCACAAGCACAAGATGATGATGGCCATATCATATCACTTATATTGATTGCATGTGATGTTTATCCTTTATGCATCTTATCTTGCTTTGATTGACGGTAGCATTTTAAGATGACCTCTCACTAAAAATTATCAAGAAGTGTTCTCCCTAAGTATGCACCATTGCGAAAGTTCTTCGTGCTGAGACACCACGTGATGATCGGGTGTGATAGGCTCTACGTTCAAATACAACGGGTGCAAAACAGTTGCACACGCGGAATACTCAGGTTAAACTTGACGAGCCTAGCATATAACAGATATGGCCTCGGAACACGGAGACCGAAAGGTCGAGCGTGAATCATATAGTAGATATGATCAACATATTGATGTTCACCGTTGAAACTACTCCATCTCACGTGATGATCGGACATGGTGTGGTTGATATGGATCACGCAATCACTTAGAGGATTAGAGGGATGTCTATCTAAGTGGGAGTTCTTAAGTAATATGATTTGAACTTAAATTTATCATGAACTTAGTCCTGGTAGTATTTTGCAAATTATGTTGTAGATCAATAGTTTGCGTTGTTGCTTTCATATGTTTATTTTGATATGTTCCTAGAGAAAATTGTGTTGAAAGATGTTAGTAGCAATGATGCGGATTGGATCTGTGATTTGAGGTTTATCCTCATTGCTGCACAGAAGAATTATGTCCTTAATGCACCGCTAGGTGACAAACCTATTGCAGGAGCAGATGCAGACGTTATGAACGTTTGGCTAGCTCAATATGATGACTACTTGATAGTTTAGTGCACCATGCTTAACGGCTTAGAATCGGGACTTCAAAGACGTTTTGAACGTCATGGACCATATGAGATGTTCCAGGAGTTGAAGTTAATATTTCAAGCAAATACCCGAGTTGAGAGATATGAAGTTTCCAACAAGTTCTATATGTTGGGGAACGTAGTAATTTCAATATTTTCCTACGCACACGCAAGATCATGGTGATGGTATAGCAACGAGAGAGGAGAGTGTATGTCCACGTACCCTCGTAGACCGTAAGCGGAAGTGTTAGCACAACGCGGTTGATGTAGTTGTACGTCTTCACGATCCGACCGATCCAAGCACCGAACGTACGGAGCCTCCGAGTTCAGCACATGTTCAGCTCGATGACGTCCCTCGAACTCCGATCCAGCCGAGTGTCGAGGGAGAGTTCCGTCAGCACGACGGCATGGTGACGATCTTGATGTTCTACCGGCACAGGGCTTCGCCTAAGCTTCGCGACGATATGACCAAGGTGGAATATGGTGGAAGGGGGCACCGCACACGGCTAAGGAACGATCCGTAGATCAACTTGTGTGTCCATGGGGTGCCCCTGCCCCCGTATATAAAGGAGGGAGGGGGGAGGCCGGCTGGCCCCTTTGGGCGCGCCAAGGGAGGAGGAATCCTCCTCCTAGTAGGAGTAGGATTCCTCCTTTCCTACTCCTACTAGGAGGGGGAAGGAAGGGGGAGAGGGGGAAGGAAAGGGGGGCGCCGCCCCCCCTCCTAGTCCAATTCGGACCAGAGGGAGAGGGGGCGCGCGGCCCACCCTGTCCGCCCCTCTCTCTTCCCACCTAGGCCCATGTGGCCCATTAACTCTCCCGGGGGGTTCCGGTAACCCCCCCGGCACTCTGGTTTTCTTAGAAAACTCCGGGAACCTTTCCGGTGTCCGAATATAGTCGTCCAATATATCAATCTTTATGTCTCGACCATTCCGAGACTCCTCGTCATGTCCGTGATCACATCCGGGACTCCGAACAAACTTCGGTACATCAAAACTTATAAACTCATAATAAAACTGTCATCGAAACGTTAAGCGTGCGGACCCTACGGGTTCGAGAACTATGTAGACATGACCTAAAACCATTCTCGGTCAATAACCAATAGCGGGACCTGGATGCCCATATTGGTTCCTACATATTCTACGAAGATCTTTATCGTTCAAACCGCATAACAACATACTTTGTTCCCTTTGTCATCGGTATGTTACTTGCCCGAGATTTGATCGTCGGTATCCAATACCTAGTTCAATCTCGTTACCGGCAAGTCTCTTTACTCGTTCCGTAATACATCATCTCATAACTAACTCATTAGTTACATGCTTACAAGGCTTAGGTGATGAGTATTACCGAGAGGGCCCAGAGATACCTCTCCGACAATCGGAGTGACAAATCCTAATCTCGAATTATGCCAACCCAACATGTACCTTCGGAAACACCTGTAGAGCACCTTTATAATCACCCAGTTACGTTGTGATGTTTGGTAGCACACAAAGTGTTCTTCCGGTAAACGGGAGTTGCACAATCTCATAGTTGCAGGAACTTTGTATAAGTCATGAAGAAAGCAATAGCAGTATACTAAACGATCAAGTGCTAGGCTAACAGAATGGGTCATGTCAATCACATCATTCTCCTAATGATGTGATCCTGTTAATCAAATGACAACTCTTTTGTCCATGGCTAGGAAACATAACCATCTTTGATAAACGAGCTAGTCAAGTAGAGGCATACTAGTGACACTATGTTTGTCTATGTATTCACACATGTATTATGTTTCCGGTTAATACAATTCTAGCATGAATAATAAACATTTATCATGAAATAAGGAAATAAATAATAACTTTATTATTGCCTCTAGGGCATATTTCCTTCAGTCTCCCACTTGCACTAGAGTCAATAATCTAGTTCACATCGCCATGTGATTTAACACCAATATTCATATCTGTATATGATTAACACCCATAGTTCACATCATCATGTGACCAACATCCAAAGGGTTTACTAGAGTGTGATCATGTTTTGCTCGTGAGAGAAGCTTAGTCAACGGGTCTGTCACATTCAGAGCCGTATGTATTTTGCAAATATTTTATGTCCACAATGCTCTGCACGGAGCTACTCTAGCTAATTGCTCCCACTTTCAATATGTATCCAGGTTGAGACTTAGAGTCATCTGGATCAGTGTAAAAGTTTGTACTGATGTAACTTTTACAAAAAACTCTTTTATCACCTCTGTCGGTGTCAAAACCGGCGGATCTCGGGTAGGGGGTCCCGAACTGTGCGTCTAGGCGGATGGTAACAGGAGACAAGGGACACGATGTTTTACCCAGGTTCGGGCCCTCTCGATGGAGGTAAAACCCTACGTCCTGCTTGATTAATATTGATGATATGGGTAGTACAAGAGTGGATCTACCACGAGATCAAGGAGGCTAAACCCTAGAAGCTAGCCTATGGTATGATTGTTGTAATGTATGTTGTCCTACGGACTAAAGCCCTCCGGTTTATATAGACATCGGAGGAGGCTAGGGTTACACAGAGTCGGTTACAATGGTAGGAGATCTACATATCCGTATTGCCAAGCTTGCCTTCCACGCCAAGGAAAGTACCATCCGGACACGAGCCGGAGTCTTCAATCTTGTATCTTCGTAGTCTTGGAGTCCGGCGGATAATGATAGTCCGGCTGTCCGGACACCCCCTAGTCCAGGACTCCCTCAGTAGCCCCCGAACCAGGCTTCAATGACGATAAGTCCAGCGCGTTTATAGTCTTCGGCATTGCAAGGCGGGTTCTCCCTTCAAATTCCATGTACCTGCCGAATAGTATCCGGCTTCATCTTGAATACTGTGTTCCTCGGCTTCTACGCCAAATAATGGCCCTCTTCCACGCGTCGCATGAATGCGAAAAGCCAGGATGTCTTTTGCATTTCACCCCCTAATTGTGCGAGTCGTCCGCCTAAAAAAGAGGCAAGAATCCAGATCCAAACCACACCATCTTCCTCTCGCGAATACTCTATCGAAGCGCCTTTGACCTAGAAATCCATTCCATCATGGATCGTCGACGCGGCTCTTCTTCACGCGCTCCCAGCCCACCGCCGGGGAATTGGAGGAGGTGCTCTATTTCGCACAACGAGCTAGTGAAGCTTCAAATGGCGGGATTTCTCCCTCTGGCCTTCATGGTCCCAGTCCGGGCCGGACTGGTTACTTATCAAGGTGGGAGGCAGGCGGAGGACACTCCAAACCCCAATAAGGGGGAGCGAATATGCTTTGTCCCCTATCTGATAAGGGGGCTCGGATTTCCGATACATCCGTTCCTCCGCGGGCTCCTGAAGTTCTACGGACTCCAGCTCCACCACCTCACGCCCGCCTCTGTTCTGCATATCGCGGGCTACGTAGCTCTTTGTGAGCTATTCCTGGGCATCGAGCCCCATTTTGCATTGTGGAAGAGGCTGTTTTGCCTCGTACCCCGTTCTCACAAGGGGTCCATATATCAAGTGGGCGGCGCCGAAATATGGCGCATCGCCGGGACCGGATACCTATCCGGTACTCCCAAGAAGGCGTCCGAAGACTGGCCCTCGGAGTGGTTTTATATAGGAGACGCTCCGCTGCCAGACCCAGTCCGGATCGGCCTCCCGGAGTTTAGTGCTGCTCCCTTGAAGAAACGCCTCAGCTGGCGCCCGCGGAGCCCCCGATTGTAGGAAGACAAGAGCATCCATTATTTGATGGGCCGGATAAGATTAATGGCTCATTCCGGCTTGACCATGATCGGAGTCATGGCGACATGCATCAAGCGAGGGGTACAACCATTACAATACAGAGGCCACCCCATGTGGGATTTCAACGGGGAAGACGATGCCACCCGGCACGGCCGCAAAGGGCCGGATTCGACCGAGGATCTGGTAAAGATCCTGTCCGGCCTGTACAAGGGGGAGAAGGAGGACTCCCTTCGAACGAACCCTTTGAATGGGTTTTCCATGATCAACCCTAGAGGATGGGTAAGCGAACACCTTGAAGGGCTCTACCCATGATTTCGAAGTTTAAGCTTCTTAAATTATGTCTTCGGCGCAGGATCTATGCCGGACTGTGGAGGACATGGTGAGTCCTGCTCCGCAACCCGAGGATCCAGAAGGATCCTTGGATCCGGCCTCCGAAGAGGACCCGGACATCGAGGTGGAGCTGATCGACGGGGTGTATCACCAGCTCAGCATAGACAATGCTTTGGTCGCCATTACGGCAGACTACCCCGGACTAAGTCCGGCTTCCCAGGTGACCGCGACCGAAGTCCGGACACCGTTATCTCTTCCCTGCCCATTTCTGACCTTCGCGAACAATGGTATTTCGCAGGAAGCGCCTTTACGGCAGGAAGCCGAGCCCGCGGCGGCTGACCAACAGAGGCCAGTCCGAACCAGCAGGCGGAAAAGGAGTGCAGTGTGGACGGAAACGTCGCCGCAAAGGTATAGCTCGTATTTGAATTTTCAGAGCAACGTTCCGAGGAAACGCCTGAGTGCTCATGATCTTTGTAGGAGAAAAAGCGCTCGCCGGACTGCGAGCGCAGGAATTGCCGATCCGACCAACACCGGCCAGGCTCCAGCGCCCGGCCTGGAGGGGGAGGCAAGTGCAAGACGTGAGCCGGATCCTTCTCCAATGGAGGATACCAACAGACTGTCCACCACCAAGTCTGAGGTGGAGAGCGCCATGAACCATAGGCGCCGCCGGACAGTATTTCGTGAAGCGTGCTTTTCCCCGGAGGCATTGGATGCCTTTAACGCAGGGGACGCGCATCTTCGTGCCGCTCAAGATGGTTTTACCAGAGCTACGGAGCAGTATGTAAAAGACATACGGGTAAGGGAATTTTAATGGTTGTACATACCAGTAGCCCCCGAGACTTAAAGTAGTTATGCTAACTGATTTAAGGATCATTTGGAAACGCAGGCTCTTACCGAGAAGAACTCCCAGCTGTCTCGGGAGCTGCAAGATTGCAAGGCCCAACTGGAGGCCGCACTTGCTGCCGCAGGAGGAGATGCAAAGAGCCCTCCTGGTAACACATTTTTATTAATAAACATAAGCGCTGTGCGGCGTGCGCGCAAGTCTAATAATGACACTGCAGGTACCGCCGGACAGGATCCGGACAGGCAAGCATTGCTGCGCCAGCTAAAGGCTGGCGAGAGTGTGCTGAATAGGGTTCAGCAGGAAAGGAACAAGCTCCAGGATGCCAATGCCAAGCTCGGAGAAGAGCTGAAAGGCGTTCAGGCCGAGCTGTCTGGCTCTGTTAAGGAGAATCAGCGGCTTCGTCGCGGCATTTATAGTAAGTGCTTGAGCGGACTCTTTTGAAAAGAAGAGTTCGGCGAGGAAGTATTTTGACATGATTTGTCTTGTAGGTATACTCACGGGTCGTCCTGCAGAGGAGATGCCCATATCAATGGGTGATCAACTTCCCGAACTGTTGCAGCTACTCGAACTAGTTCGGCAGGCAATGAGCGGCGTCGTTCAGGCTTTATGGCCGGCCCTCACCCTACCCGAGAGCCTCGGGGAGCTTGCGGAGAAGCTGCAGGGAGTGCGGCAGCGCTTCCGTTTGTGGAAGATTTCAGCTTGCCATCAAGGTGCCAGGGAGGCTTGGGCCATGGTGAAGACGCGGTACAAGAAGGCGGATCCCAACCACATGGCCGAAGTTGGACCGGTGGGGCCCGATGGGAAGGAGATTCCTGTGAGTTTAGTGTACAGCCAAGTAGAGTTGGCTGCTAAATTTTCCCAACGGGACTGTAAACTAGACATCCTGTTAGACGGGATTTGAGGGGGAATACAATTAGTAAATTTGACAATGTATGTTTATCCTTTAAAGTGACATGTGAAATGCCTTCTAGCCGGATTGTAGATCGTTTGTCTTTGCCGACCTTTTCGCTTCAGCCTCGGGACCCTAGAGTCCGGAGTGTGTCCGAATACCTCTGCGGTTGATACACAACCGTGGTATGCATGGAGACCAGGCGTAGGGGTCATTAGTGCTTTATCAGACAAGTGCCCAACTAGTTATGTTATATTACATGGTTAGTAAGAAACATCTTCCAGGGAGAATAGTTCCGTTAAGGGTTCCTTTCGCTAGGAGGCATGCCCTAAAGTGCATGTCCGGACTGCAAAGAAAGCAGTGAAACATCTGGGGGCAGATAGATAAAATAGGTAAAAAGTCATCTTTTAAATCACCGACCGAATATTCCCTTAAGAACGCTAGCTTTCGGCTTCACCCAGTCTGAGGTACACATCCGGCTGACCCGACAGTAACAATCGCAGAGGTGCTCCCTTTACCTCCTAGCCGAACAATCGGGAACGTAGGGGTAAGCACAGGAGCCAGGCAACCCAGCTTGGCCAAAACTTAAGTCATATCGATGCATATAATGGCGAGTAAAAGGTACATGTGGAAGCTTGACACATGTGCTGGGTATGAAACCCGTATAATTGAGCTTCTGTAAAAGAAGCCCCCAGGAATAATGAGTGCGGATGGCACATCATGCGTATGCAAAGAATGCGGAAATGGACCCGTAAGGGCTTTCAAATAAAAAGGATAAAAAGAGAAACAAAAGACAGCCGAAATGTAAAAGTTTGGACGGGGGAAGGGGACGAACTCTTAGTCCGGCGCTAGGCATAGAATCGTCGGAGGCGGGCTGCGTTCCATGGGTTCGGCTCGAGTCGGTTATCCGACGCATTTCGTAGACGGTATGCTCCGCCGGTCAGTACTTGACCGATAATGAAGGGGCCCTCCCATTTGGGCTTGAGCTTGTCCCTTTTCTTGTCCGGCAGGCGTAGAACTAGTTCACCAACGTTGTAAGTCTTGGCCCGTACTTCTCTGCTTTGATATCTTCGGGCCTGCTGCTGATAAAATGCGGAACGAGCCTTCGCGACGTCACGTTCTTCCTCCAATGTGTCCAAGCTGTCCTGCCGATCGAGCTCGGCTTCTCTTTCCTCATACATGCGCACTCGAGGTGAGTCATGAATAATGTCACAGGGCAAGACTGCCTCTGCGCCGTATACCATAAAAAATGGTGTGAATCCGGTAGTACGGTTAGGCATTGTCCGCAGCCCCCAGAGTACGGAGTCGAGCTCCTCGACCCATTGTGTGTCGGTTTTAGTAAGTGACCTCACTAATCTGGGTTTAATGCCGCTCATTATTAGACCATTTGCTCTTTCCACTTGACCGTTGGTTTGAGGGTGATAAACTGAAGCATAGTCGAGCTTGATGCCCATATTTTTGCACCATGACTTAACCTCATCGGCTGTGAAGTTTGTGCCGTTGTCGGTGATGATGCTGTGGGGGACTCCGTAGCGGTGTACCACCCCTGATATAAAGTCTATCACTGGTCCGGACTCTGCCGTTTTGACCGGTTTGGCCTCTATCCATTTGGTGAATTTATCCACCATGACCAATAGGTACCTTTGCTTGTGGGTTCCCCCTTTAAGGGGTCCAACCATGTCAAGCCCCCAGACCGCGAACGGCCAGGTAATGGGTATGGTTTTGAGGGCGGTGGGTGGCATGTGGCTCTGATTAGCAAAGAGCTGACAACCAACGCATCGCTGGACCAAGTCCTGTGCGTCTGCCTGAGCCGTCGGCCAATAAAATCTTGTACGGAATGCCTTTCCTACAAGGGCCCAGGCTGCTGCGTGGTGTCCGCCTAGTCCGGCATGAATTTCAGCCAGGAGGTTTCGCCCTTCCTCTTCGGAGATACACCTCTGAAGGACTCCGGTTGTACTTTTCTTGTAAAGTTCTCCCTCATGGACCTTGTGGGCTTTCGATCGCCGGACTATGCCGCGGGCCTCGTTTTGGTCTTTGGGGAGTTCCTGCCTAAGTAAGCAGGCTAGGAAAGGTTCTGTCCACGCGACGATTACTGCCATGATGACGTGGGCTGAAGGTGTTATGTCGTCTGCCGAATCACCGGTTGGTGCGGTTTTCTCCGGTTTGTTACTACCGGGCTCCTCTTCCCATAGTACAGATGGCTTGAAGAGCCGTTCCAGGAAGATATTGGGAGGGACAACATCACGTTTCGCACCGATGCGTGCCAGCACGTCGACCGCTTGGTTATTATCTCGGGCTATGTGATGGAATTCAAGTCCTTCAAACCGAGCTGACGTTTTTAGGACAGCGTTGCGATATGCTGCCATTTTCGGATCCTTGGCGTCAAAGTCTCCATTTATTTGTGATATTGCAAGGTTTGAATCCCCGCGCACCTCTAGGCGTTGAATGCCCCTGGAGACTGCCATCCGGAGACCATGTAACAGGGCCTCGTATTCGGCTACGTTGTTGGATTCCGTGTACATTATTTGAAGTACAGACTGGACTGTGTCTCCGGTTGGGGACGTCAGTACGACGCCAGCCCCCAGTCCGGCCAACATTTTGGAGCCGTCGAAATGCATAGTCCAATTGGAGTATGCGCCGTACTCTTTATGGAGTTCGGCTTCAGTCCATTCGGCGACGAAGTCAGCCAAAACTTGTGACTTTATAGCTCGTCGAGGTTTGTAAGTTATGTCGAATGGTAAGAGCTCAATGGCCCATTTTGCAATCCTGCCCGTTGCGTCGTGGTTATTTATAATGTCATTGAGTGGTACTTCAGAGGCCACTGTTATCGAACACTCTTGAAAGTAGTGAGACGCCATGAACACCGCATATGCTATCTTCTGATAGTGCGGGTAACGGGATTTGCAATGGGTTAACACAGTGGATACATAATACACTGGTTTTTGAAGAGGGAATTTATGCCCTTCTGTCTCTCGTTCGACGACGAGGGCCGCGCTTACAACTTAATGTGTTGCTGCGATGTATAACAACATTGGTTCGCCCAGAGTGGGCGCAGCCAGGACCGGATTTGTTGCCAGTATGGCCTTTATTTCTTCGAGTCCGGCAGTGGCAGCATCCGTCCACTCAAAGTGTTCGGTGCGCCTGAGGAGGCGATAAAGGGGCAGCGCCTTTTCTCCTAGACGGGAGATAAAGCGGCTTACGGCTGCCACGCATCCTGTTAATTTTTGTATTTGTTTGAGGTCCTTTGGAATATCCAACTGTGACAGAGCTCAGATTTTAGCTGGATTTGCTTCAATTCCTCTACTGGATACAATGAAGCCCAGCAGCTTTCCGGCTGGGGATTATTCCTCTAAAGGTTGTGCTGCTTCGCTCAATACGGCTCCAATCGATTTCCATTTTTCGCAGAGTTTCCTCGTAAATGAGGTTTAGTCCGCTGCCGCCATCCATGAGGACTTTTGTCAGTCGAGAGCCGTCCACTATGGGACTAAGTACCAGTGCAGCTGGCGCTCTGGTTGTTCGGAATTTAGGCTCGTCGCTGGCGTTGAAGGTAATGGCTGTGTCACTCCATGGATTTGCTGTTGCTACTTGGTAGACTTCGGCGAGTCCGCGGATTGTTCGCTTTCGCATATTGTTTGATGCGAAGGTCTCAAAGACCGTTGATACCGTGCTGGTATTGTTGGAATGGTTTCCCGGAGCTAGAAGTTCCTCGCCACTTTTGGCCACCTGCCGTAATATCCAACATGCTCGAAGGCTATGTGTTGGGACGGCTCCCTCTGCACTATGAAGTTTACAGGGTCCATTGAGCCATCCCTCCAGTACGGTTCTGTTTCCCTTATCGAGTTTCTGTTTTTTTGTTTTTGCATCTGGGGCCTGAGTGTAAGGCGCCCTTTTGCTTTGGACTGGGTTTGGGGCCGGATTATCCCAAAATTGATTTTCAGTTTTCCGGGAACTTTCCAACGCACATTACTTTTGTACTATGGACGCCAGATCGGTGAAGCGCGTAATTCTGCGATGATCAATGGCGTTCAGGATTCCCTTGTCCGTGCAGTTATTGCAGAAGATTGAGATTGCGTTTTCCTCTCGGCAGTCCTTTATCCTGTCCATAACCAGGAGGAATCTGGCCCAGTAATGATGTACTGTTTCTGAAGGCTCTTGCCGTATTAGAGATAGATCGCATATGTCTGGGCGGGTGGGTGGAATAAAATCCGGATCCCTGCCCATCTTGGGGCTCAAAGGCCGAGGGGTTTCCGAATTCGGAAGCTTGGTTTGCCGGAGACAATCCAGTGAGTCCGGGGCGATGCATTATTTTAAGTTCAATGCTCGATCGAAGTCCGTCCCTCCGCGGGAATCCGGCATGGAGGGTTCGGGAATCCGGACACGAATTGTTTTCAACACAGGCAAAGAGTTGCCGTATTGCTCCTCTACCACTGGGACACGGTGGGTGGCCTGGGGAGAGTTAATCTCTCTCAGATCGGTTTTAAGCCCAATCTGGTTGTAGTCCGTAGCGACTCCCAGGGCAGCGATGCGATCCAAGAGCTCATTAACAGACGAGAGCTCTATTGGATCCAACTATTCGGCAGCTTTATGGCTGACGCGAAGATTGCTTCCGACAACTTGAGAAGTCATTGCCGAAGCGGCGGCCGGACAGGCGGTCATGAGAAAACCACCAAGCCGGATAGTTTGGCCGGCGGCCAAGGCCCCTCCGGCGAAAACACCATCTTTGAAGACGAGTGAAGGCATCCGCTCTATCGGTGACGACACAGAGGAACTCTCAATGAAAGCACCAATGTCGGTGTCAAAACTGGCGGATCTCGGGTAGGGGGTCCCGAATTGTGCGTCTAGGCGGATGGTAACAGGAGACAAGGGACACGATGTTTTACCCAGGTTCGGGCCCTCTCGATGGAGGTAAAACCCTACGTCCTGCTTGATTAATATTGATGATATGGGTAGTACAAGAGTGGATCTACCACGAGATCAAGGAGGCTAAACCCTAGAAGCTAGCCTATGGTATGATTGTTGTAATGTATGTTGTCCTACGGACTAAAGCCCTCCAGTTTATATAGACACCGGAGGAGGCTAGGGTTACACAGAGTCGGTTACAATGGTAGGAGATCTACATATCCGTATTGCCAAGCTTGCCTTCCACGCCAAGGAAAGTACCATCCGGACACGAGCCGGAGTCTTCAATCTTGTATCTTCGTAGTCTTGGAGTCCGGCGGATAATGATAGTCCGGCTGTCCGGACACCCCCTAGTCCAGGACTCCCTCAACCTCCATAATCGAGAAACATCTCCTTAGTCCTTACTAAGGATATTCTTGACCAATGTCCAGTGATCTACTCCTAGATCACTGTTGTACTCCCTTGCCAAATACAGAGCAAGGTATACAATAGGTCTGGTACATAGCATAACATACTTTATAGAAGCTATGACTGAGGCATAGGGAATGATTTTTCATTCTCTTTCTATTTTCTGCTGTGGTCGGGATTTGAGTCTTACTCAATTTCATACCTTTGCAACACAGGCAAGAACTCTTTCTTTGACTGTTCCATTTTGAACTATTTCAAAATCTTGCCAAGGTATGTACTCATTGAAAATCTTATCAAGCGTCTTGGTCTATCTCAATAGATCTTGATGCTCAATATGTAAGTAGCTTTTACTGAGGTCTTTTCTTTTTAAAGAACTCCTTTAAAACACTCCTTTATGCTTTTCAGAAAAATTCTACATCATTTCTGATCAACAATATGTCACTCACATATACTAATCAGAAAGGCTGTAGTGCTCCCACTCACTTTATTGTAAATACAGGCTTCATCGTAAGTCCATATAAAACTATATGCTTTGATCAACTTATCAAAGCGTATATTCCAACTCCGAGATGCTTGCACCAGTCCATAGATGGATCGCTGGAGCTTGCACATTTTGTTAGCACCTTTAGGATTGACAAAACCTTCTGGTTGCATCATATACAACTCTTCTTTAATAAATCCATTAAGGAATGCAGTTTTGACATCCATTTGCCAGATTTCATAAAATGTGGCAATTGCTAACATGATTCGGACAGACTTAAGCATCGATACGAGTGAGAAAATCTCATCATATTCAACCCCTTGAACTTGTTGAAAACCTTTTGCAACAAGTCGAGCTTAGTGGATAGTAACACTACTATCAGTGTCTGTCTTCCTCTTGAAGATCCATTTATTCAACATGGCTTGCTGATCATCGAGCAAGTCAATCAAAGTCCATACTTTGTTCTCATACATGGATCATATCTCAGATTTTATGGTCTCAAGCCATTTCGCGGAATCTGGGCTCATCATCGCTTCCTCATAGTTCGTAGGTTTATCATGGTCTAGTAACATGACTTTCAGAACAGGATTACCGTACCACTCTGGTGCGGACCGTACTCTGAAAGACCTACGAGGTTCTGTAGTAACTTGATCAGAAGTTTCATGATCATCATCATTAGCTTCCTCACTAATTGGTGTAGGAATCACTGGAACTGATTTCAGTGATGAACTATTTTCCAATTCGGGAGAAGGTACAAATTACCTTATCAAGCTCTACTTTCCTCCCACTCACTTCTTTCGAGAGAAACTCCTTCTCTAGAAAGGATCCGTTCTTAGCAACGAATGTTTTGCCTTCGGATCTGTGATAGAAGGAGTACCCAACAGTTTCCTTTGGGTATTCTATGAAGACGCACTTCTCCGATTTGGGTTTGAGCTTATCAGGTTGAAAACCTTTTTCATATAAGCATCGCAACTCCAAACTTTAAGAAACGACAACTTGGGTTTCTTGCTAAACCACAGTTCATATGTTGTCGTCTCAACGGATTTAGATGGTGCCCTTTTAATGTGAATGCAGCTGTCTCTAATGCATAACCCCAAAACAATATTGGTAAATCAGTAAGAGACATCATAGATCGCACCATATCCAATAAAGTGCGGTTACGACGTTCGGACACACCATAACGTTTTGGTGTTCCAGGTGGCGTGAGCTGTGAAACTATTCCACATTGTTTTAATTGAAGACCAAACTCGTAACTCAAATATTCCTCTCCGCGATCAGATCGCAGAAACTTTATTTTCTTGTTACGATGATTTTCCACTTCACTCTAAAATTCTTTGAACCTTTCAACTATTTCAGACTTATGTTTCATCAAGTAGATATACCCATATCTGCTCAAATCATCTTGTGAAGGTCAGAAAATAACGATACTTGCCACGAGCCTTCATACTCATTGGTCTGCATACATCAGTATGTATTATTTCCAATAAGTCAGTAGCTCGTTCGATTGTTCCGAAGAACAGAGTTTTAGTCATCTTGCCAAAAAGGCACAGTTCGCAAGCATAAAATGATTCATAACCAAGTGATTCCGAAAATCCATCTTTATGGAGTTTCTTCATGCGCTTTACACCGATATGACCCAAACGGCAGTGCCGCAAATAAGTTGCACTATCATTATTAACTTTGCATCTTTTGGCCTCAATATTATGAATATGTGTATCACTACGATCGAGATCCAACAAACTATTTTCATTGGGTGTATGACCATTGAAGGTTTAATTCATTTAAATAGAACAACAATTATTCTCTGATTTTAAATGAATAACCGTATTGCAATAAACATGATCAAATCATATTCATGCTCAACGCAAACGCCAAATAACATTTATTTAGGTTTAACACTAATCCCGAAAATATAGGGAGTGTGCGATGATGATCATATCAATCTTGGAACTACTTCCAATACTCATCGTCACTTCCCCTTCAAGTAGTCTTTGTTTATTCCGTAACTCCTGTTTCGAGTTACTAATCTTAGCAACCGAACAAGTATCAAATACTCAGGGGCTACTATAAACACTAGTAAGGCACACATCAATAATCTGTATATCAAATATACCCTTGTTCACTTTGCCATCCTTCTTATCCACCAAATATTCAGGGCATTTCCGCTTCCAGTGACCATTTCCTTTGCAGTGTAAACACTCAGTTTCAGGCTATGGTCCAGCTTTGGGCTTCTTCGCAGGAGTGACAACTTGCTTGTATTTCCACTTGAAGTTCCCTTTCTTTCCCTTTGCCCTTCTCTTGAAACTAGTGGTCTTGTCAATCATCAACACTTGATGGTCTTTTCTTGATTTCTACCTTCGTTGATTTCAACATCACGAAGAGCTCGGGAATCGTTTTCGTCATCCCTTGCATACTATAGTTCATCACGAAGTTCTAGTAACTTAGTGATGGTGACTAGAGAATTCTGTCAATCACTATCTTATCTGGAAGATTAACTCCCACTTGATTCAAGGGATTGAAGTACCCAGACAATCCGAGCACATGCTCACTAGTTGAGCGATTCTCCTCCATCTTTTAGCTTTAGAACTTGTTGGAGACTTCATATCTCTCAACTCGGGTATTTGCTGGAAATATTAACTTCAACTCCTGGAACATCTCATATGGTCCATGACGTTCAAAACGTCTTTGAAGTCCCGATTCTAAGCCGTTTAAGCATGGTGCACTAAACTATCAAGTAGTCATCCTTTTGAGCTAGCCAAACGTTCATAACGTCTGCATCTGCTCCTGCAATAGGTCTGTCACCTAGCGGTGCATCAAGGACATAATTCTTCTGTGCAGCAATGAGGATAAACCTCAGATCACGGATCAAATCCGCATCATTGCTACTAACATTTTTCAACACAATTTTCTCTAGGAACATATCAAAATAAACATATGAAAGCAACAACGCAAGCTATTGATCTTACAACATAATTTGCAAAATACTACTAGGACTAAGTTCATGATAAATTAAAGTTCAATTAATCATATTACTTAAGAACTCCCACTTAGACAGACATCTCTCTAGTCATCTAAGTGATCACGTGATCCAAATCAACTAAACCATGACCGATCATCACGTGAGATGGAGTAGTTTTCAATGGTGAACATCACTATGTTGATCATATCTACTATATGATTCACGCTCGACCTTTCGGTCTCCGTGCTCCGAGGCCATATCTGCATATGCTAGGCTCGTCAAGTTTAACCTGAGTATTCCGCGTGTGCAAAACTGGCTTGCACCCGTTGTAGATGGACGTAGAGCTTATCACACCCGATCATCACGTGGTGTCTCGGCACGACGAACTTTGGCAACGGCGCATACTCAGGGAGAACACTTCTTGATAATTTTAGTGAGAGATCATCTTAAAATGCTACCGTCAAACAAAACAGAATAAGATGTATAACAGATAAACATCATATGCAATCAAAATATGTGACATGATATGGCCATGATCATCTTGCGCCTTTGATCTCCATCTCCAAAGTACTGTCATGATCTCTATCGTCACCGGCACGACACCATGATCTTCATCATCTTGATCTATATCAATGTGTCGTCACATGGTCGTCTCGCAAACTATTGCTCTTGCAACTATTGCTATCGCATAGCGATAAAGTAAAGCAATCATTTGGCACTTGCATCTTATGCAACAAAGAGACAACCATAGAGCTTCTGCCAGTTGCCGATAACTTCAACAAAACATGATCATCTCATACAACAACTTATATCTCATCACGTCTTGACCATATCACATCACAACATGCCCTGCAAAAACAAGTTAGACGTCCTCTACTTTGTTGTTGCAAATTTTACGTGGCTGCTACGGGCTTAGCAAGAACCGTTCTTACCTACGCATCAAAAACCACAACGATAGTTTGTCAAATAGACTCCGTTTTAACCTTCACAAGGACCGGGCATAGCCACACTCGGTTCAACTAAAGTGAGAGAGACAGACACCCGCCAGCCACCTTTAAGCACGAGTGCTCGTAACGGTGAAACCAGTCTCGCGTAAGCGTACGCGTAATGTCGGTCCGGGCCGCTTCATCTCACAATACCGCTGAACCAAAGTATGACATGCTGGTAGGCAGTATGACTTATATCGTCCACAACTCACTTGTGTTCTACTCGTGCATATAACATCAACGCATAAAACCTAGGCTCTGATACCACTGTTCGGGAACGTAGTAATTTCAAAATTTTCCTACGCACACGCAAGATCATGGTGATGGTATAGCAACGAGAGAGGAGAGTGTATGTCCACGTACCCTCGTAGAACGTAAGCGGAAGCATTAGCACAACGCGGTTGATGTAGTCGTACGTCTTCACGATCCGACCGATCCAAGCACCGAACGTACGGAGCCTCCGAGTTCAGCACACGTTCAGCTCGATGACGTCCCTCGAACTCCGATCTAGCCAAGTGTCGAGGGAGAGTTCCGTCAGCACGACGGCGTGGTGACGATCTTGATGTTCTACCGGCGCAGGGCTTCGCCTAAGCTTCGCGACGATATGACCGAGGTGGAATATGGTGGAAGGGGGCACCGCACACGGCTAAGGAACGATCCGTAGATCAACTTGTGTGTCCATGGGGTGCCCCCAGCCCCCGTATATAAAGGAGGGAGGGGGGAGGCCGGCCGGCCCCTTTGGGCGCGCCAAGGGAGGAGGAATCCTCCTCCTAGTAGGAGCAGGATTCCTCCTTTCCTACTCCTACTAGGAGGGGGAAGGAAGGGGGAGAGGGGGGAAGGAAAGGGGGGCGCCGCCCCCCCTCCTAGTCCAATTCGGACCAGAGGGAGAGGGGGCGCGTGGCCCACCCTGGCCGCCCCTCTCTCTTCCCACCTAGGCCCATGTGGCCCATTAACTCTCCCGAGGGGTTCCGGTAACCCCCCCGGCACTCCGGTTTTCTCCGAAAACTCCCGGAACCTTTCTGGTGTCCGAATATAGTCGTCCAATATATCAATCTTTATGTCTTGACCATTCCGAGACTCCTCGTCATGTCCTTGATCACATCCGGGACTCCGAACAAACTTCGGTACATCAAAACTTTTAAACTCATAATAAAACTGTCATCGAAACGTTAAGCGTGCAAACCCTATGGGTTCGAGAACTATGTAGACATGACCTAAAACCATTCTCGGTCAATAACCAATAGCGGGACCTGGATGGCCATATTGGTTCCTACATATTCTACGAAGATCTTTATCGGTCAAACCGCATAACAACATACTTTGTTCCCTTTGTCATCGGTATGTTACTTGCCCGAGATTTGATCGTCGGTATCCAATACCTAGTTCAATCTCGTTACCGGCAAGTCTCTTTACTCATTCCGTAATACATCATCTCATAACTAACTCAGTAGTTACATGCTTGCAAGGCTTAGGTGATGAGTATTACCGAGAGGGCCCAGAGATACCTCTCCGACAATCGGAGTGACAAATCCTAATCTCGAATTATGCCAACCCAACATGTACCTTCAGAAACACCTGTAGAGCACCTTTATAATCACCCAGTTACGTTGTGACGTTTGGTAGCACACAAAGTGTTCTTCCGGTAAACGGGAGTTGCACAATCTCATAGTTGCAGGAACTTTGTATAAGTCATGAAGAAAGCAATAGCAGTATACTAAACGATCAAGTGCTAGGCTAACAGAATGGGTCATGTCAATCACATCATTCTCCTAATGATGTGATCCCGTTAATCAAATGACAACTCTTTTGTCCATGGCTAGGAAACATAACCATCTTTGATAAACGAGCTAGTCAAGTAGAGGCATACTAGTGACACTATGTTTGTCTATGTATTCACACATGTATTATGTTTCCGGTTAATACAATTCTAGCATGAATAATAAACATTTATCATGAAATAAGGAAATAAAAAATAACTTTATTATTGCCTCTAGGGCATATTTCCTTCACTATAGCTAAAAGATGGAGGAGAATCGCTCAACTAGTGAGCATGTGCTCAGATTGTCTGGGTACTTCAATCGCTTGAATCATGTGGGAGTTAATCTTCCAGATAAGATAGTGATTGACAGAATTCTCTAGTCACCATCACTAAGTTACTAGAACTTCGTGATGAACTATAGTATGCAAAGGATGACGAAAACGATTCCCGAGCTCTTCGTGATGTTGAAATCGACGAAGGTAGAAATCAAGAAAGAGAATCAAGTGTTGATGATTGACAAGACCACTAGTTTCAAGAAAAGGGCAAAGGGAAAGAAAGGGAAACTTCAAGTAGAATGGCAAACAAGTTGTCACTCCCGTGAAGAAGACCAAAGCTGGACCAAAGCCTGAAACAGAGTGCTTACACTGCAAAGGAAATGGTCACTGGAAGCGGAAATGCCCTAAATATTTGGTGGATAAGAAGGATGGCAAAGTGAACAAGGGTATATTTGATATACAGGTGTTTGATGTGTGCCTTACTAGTGTTTATAGTAGCCCCTGAGTATTTGATACTTGTTCGGTTGCTAAGATTAGTAACTCGAAACAGGAGTTACATAATAAACAGAGACTAGTTGAGGGGAAGTGACGATGAGTGTTGGAAATAGTTCCAAGATTGATATGATCATCATCACACACTCCCTATATTTTCAAGATTGGTGTTAAACCTAAATAAATGTTATTTAGCGTTTGCATTGAGCATGAATATGATTTGATCATGTTTATTGCGATACGGTTATTCATTTGAAGTTAAAGAATAATTGTTATTCTGTTTACATGAATAAGACCTTCGATGGTTATACACCCAATGAAAATAGTTTGCATCTCGATCGTAGTGATACACATATTCATAATATTGATGCCAAAAGATGCAAAGTTAATAATGCTAGTGCAACTTATTTGTGGCACTGCCGTTTGGGTCATATCGGTGTAAAGCGCATGAAGAAACTCCATAAAGATGGATTTTTGGAATCACTTGGTTATGAATCATTTGATGCTTGCGAACTGTGCCTTTTGGGCAAGATGACTAAAACTCCGTTCTCCGGAACAATGGAACAAGCTTCTGACTTATTGGAAATAATACATACCGATGTATGTGATCCAATGAGTGTTGATGCTCGTGGCAAGTATCGTTATTTTCTGACCTTCACAAGATGATTTGAGCAGATATGGGTATATCTACTTGATGAAACATAAGTCTGAAATAGTTGAAAGGTTCAAAGAATTTCAGAGTGAAGTGGAAAAATCATCGTAACAAGAAAATAAAGTTTCTGCGATCTGATCGCGGAGACGAATATTTGAGTTACGAGTTTGGTCTTCAATTAAAATAATGTGGAATAGTTTCACAGCTCACGCCACCTGGAACACCACAACGTTATGGTGTGTCCGAACGTTGTAACCGCACTTTATTGGATATGGTGCGATCTATGATGTCTCTTACTGATTTACCACTATTGTTTTGGGGTTATGCATTGGAGACAGCTGCATTCACGTTAAAAGGGCACCATCTAAATCCATTGAGACGACACCGTATGAACTATGGTTTAGCAGTAAACCTAAAGCTGTCATTTCTTAAAGTTTGGAGTTGCGATGCTTATATGAAAAAGGTTTTCAACCTGATAAGATCGAACCCAAATCGGAGAAGTGCGTCTTCATAGAATACCCAAAGGAAACTGTTGGGTACACCTTCTATCACAGATCCGAAGGCAAAACATTTGTTGCTAAGAATGGATCCTTTCTAGAGAAGGAGTTTCTCTCGAAAGAAGTGAGTGGGAGGAAAGTAGAACTTGATGAGGTAACTGTACCTTATCCTGAATTGGAAAATAGTTCATCACTGAAATCAGTTCCAGTGATTCCTACACCAATTAGTGAGGAAGCTAATGATGATGATCATGAAACTTCTGATCAAGTTACTGCAGAACCTCATAGGTCTTCCAGAGTACGGTCCGCACCAGAGTGGTACGGTAATCCTGTTCTAGACCATGATGAACCTACGAACTATGAGGAAGCGATGATGAGCCCAGATTCCGTGAAATGGCTTGAGGCCATGAAATCTGAGATGGGATCCATGTATGAGAACAAAGTATGGACTTTGGTTGACTTGCCCGATGATCGGCAAGCCATTGAGAATAAATGGATCTTCAAGAGGAAGACAGTTGCTGATAGTAGTGTTACTATCTACAAAGCTAGACTTGTCAAAAAAAGGTTTTTGACAAAGTTCAAGGTGTTGAATACAATGAGATTTTCTCACTCGTATCGATGCTTAAAAGTCTGTCCGAATCATGTTAGCAATTGCCACATTTTATGAAATTTGGCAAATGGATGTCAAAACTACATTCCTTAATGGATTTATTAAAGAAGAGTTGTATATGATACAACCAGAAGGTTTTGTCAATCCTAAAGGTGCTAACAAAATGTGCAAGCTCCAGCGATCCATCTATGGATTGGTGCAAGCATCTTAGAGTTGGAATATACGCTTTGATAAGTTGATCAAAGCATATAGTTTTATACAGACTTGCGGTGAAGCCTCTATTTGAAGGAAATATGCCCTAGAGGCAATAATAAAGTTATTATTTATTTCCTCATATCATGATAAATGTTTATTATTCATGCTAGAATTGTATTAACCGGAAACATGATACATGTGTGAATACATAGACAAAACTATAGTCACTAGTATGCCTCTACTTGACTAGCTCATTAATCAAAGATGGTTATGTTTCCTAACCATAGACATGTGTTGTCATTTGATTAGTGGGATCACATCATTAGAAGAATGATGTGATTGACATGACCCATTCCGTTAGCCTAGCACTTGATCGTTTAGTATACTGCTATTGCTTTCTTCATGACTTATACATGTTCCTGTAACTATGATAATTATGCAACTCCCGTTTACCGGAGGAACACTTTGGGTACTACCAAACATCACAACGTAACTGGGTGATTATAAAGGAGTACTACAGGTGTCTCCAAAGGTACATGTTGAGTTGGCGTATTTCGAGATTAGGTTTTGTCACTCCGATCGTCGGAGAGGTATCTCTGGGCCCTCTCGGTAATGCACATCATTATAAGCCTTGCAAGAAATGTGACCAATGAGTTGGTTACGAGATGATGCATTACAGAACGAGTAAAGAGACTTGCCAGTAACGAGATTGAACTAGGTATTGGATACCGACGATCAAATCTCGGGCAAGTAACATACCAATGACAAAGGGAACAACGTATGTTGTTATGCGGTTTGACCGATAAAGATCTTCGTAGAATATGTGGGAACCAATATGGGCATCCAGGTCCCGCTATTGGTTATTGACCGAGAATGGTTCTAGGTCATGTCTACATAGTTCTCGAACCCGTAGGGTCCGCACGCTTAACATTACGATGACAGTTTTATTATGAGTTTATTAGTTTTGATGTACCGAAGTTTGTTCGGAGTCCCGGATGTGATCACGGACATGACGAGGAGTCTCGAAATGGTCGAGACATAAAGATTGGTATATTAGACGACTATATTCGGACACCGGAAGTGTTCCGGGTGATTTCGGAGAAAACCGGAGTGCCGGAGGGGTTACCGGAACCCCCCGGGGACGTATTGGGCCTTAGTGGGCCTGAGGGGAGAGAGAGGGCAGCAGCCCAGGAGGTGGCGCGCCCCCTCCCAAGGGGAGTCCGAATTGGGCTAGGGGAGGGGGGCGCGGCCCCTCTTTCCCTCTCCCTCTCCCCCACTTTCCTTCCCCCTTCCTCCTTCCTAGTTGGACTAGGAAAGGGGAGTCCTACTCCCACTAGGAGGAGGACTCCCCCCTGCTTGGCGCGCCCCAAGGTCTGGCCGTCCTCCCCCCTTGCTCCTTTATATACGGGGGCAGGGGGCTCCCCATAGACACACAAGTTGATCTACGGATCGTTCCTTAGCCGTGTGCGGTGCCCCCCTCCACCATATTCCACCTCGGTCATATCGTCGTGGAGTTTAGGCAAAGCCCTGCGCCGGTAGAATATCATCATCGTCACCACACCGTCGTGCTGACGGAACTCATCTCCGGAGCTTTGCTGGATCGGAGGCCAGAGATCATCATCGAGCTGAACGTGTGCTGAACTCGGAGGCCCCATACGTTCGGTGCTTGGATCGGTCGGATCGTGAAGACGTACGACTACATCAACCGCGTTGTGCTAACGCTTCCGCTTACGGTCTATGAGGCTACGTGGACGAATACTCTCCCCTCTCGTTGCTATGCCATCACCATGATTTTGCGTGTGCATAGGAATTTTTTTGAAATTACTACGTTCCCTAACAGTGGCATCCGAGCCTAGGTTTTATGCGTTGATGTTATATGCACGAGTAGAACACAAGTGAGTTGTGGGCGATACAAGTCATACTGCTTACCAGCATGTCATACTTTGGTTCGGCGGTATTGTGAGATGAAGCGGCCCGGACCGACATTACGCGTACGCTTACGCGAGACTGGTTTCACCGTTACGAGCACTCGTGCTTAAAGGTGGCTGGCGGGCGTCTGTCTCTCTCACTTTAGCTGAACCGAGTGTGGCTACGCCCGGTCCTTGCGAAGGTTAAAACAACACCAACTTGACGAACTATCGTTGTGGTTTTTGATGCGTAGGTAAGAACGGTTCTCGCTAAGCCCGTAGCAGCCACGTAAAACTTGCAACAACAAAGTAGAGGGCGTCTAACTTGTTTTTGCAGGGCATGTTGTGATGTGATGTGGTCAAGACGTGATGCTATATTTTATTGTATGAGATGATCATGTTTTGTAACCGAAGTTATCGGCAACTGGCAGGAGCCATATGGTTGTCGCTTTATTGTATGAAATGCAAACGCCCTGTAATTGCTTTACTTTATCACTAAGCGGTAGCGATAGTCGTAGAAGCAATAGATGGCGTAAACGACAACGATGCTACGATGGAGATCAAGGTGTCGTGCCGGTGACGATGGTGATCACGATGGTGCTTCGGAGATGGAGATCACAAGCACAAAATGATGATGGCCATATCATATCACTTATATTGATTGCATGTGATGTTTATCCTTTATGCATCTTATCTTGCTTTGTTTGACGGTAGCATTTTAAGATGATCTCTCACTAAAATTATCAAGAAGTGTTCTCCCTGAGTATGCACCATTGCCAAAAATTGTCGTGCCCAGACACCACGTGAGGATCGGGTGTGATAAGCTCTACGTCCATCTACAATGGGTGCAAGCCAGTTTTTGCACACGCAGAATACTCAGGTTAAACTTGACGAGCCTAGCATATGCAGATATGGCCTCGGAACACGGAGACCGAAAGGTCGAGCGTGAATCATATAGTAGATATGATCAACATAAAGATGTTCACCATTGAAAACTACTCCATCTCACGTGATGATCGGTTATGGTTTAGTTGATTTGGATCACGTGATCACTTAGATGACTAGAGAGATGTCTGTCTGAGTGGGAGTTCTTGAGTAATATGTTTAATTGAACTTAAATTTATCATGAACTTAGTACCTGATAGTATTTTGCTTGTCTATGTTGATGTAGATAGATGGCCCGTGCTGTTGTTTTGTTGAATTTTAATGCGTTCCTTGAGAAAGCAAAGTTGAAAGATGATGGTAGCAATTACACGGACTAGGTCCGTAACCTGAGGATTATCCTCATTGCTTCATAGAAAAGTTATATCCTGGAAGCACCGCTGGGTGCCAGGCCTGCTGCTGATGCAACTGACGACGTTAAGAATGTCTGGCAGAGCAAAGCTGATGACTACTCTATAGTTCAGTGTGCCATGCTTTACGGCTTAGAACCGGGTCTTCAACGACATTTTGAACGTCATGGAGCATATGAGATGTTCCAGGAGTTGAAGTTAATATTTCAAGCAAATGCCCGAATTGAGAGATATGAAGTCTCCAATAAGTTCTACAGCTGCAAGATGGAGGAGAATAGTTCTGTCAGTGAGCATATACTCAAAATGTCTGGGTATAATAATCACTTGATTCAACTGGGAGTTAATCTTCCGGATGATAGTGTCATTGACAGAATTCTCCAATCACTGCCACCAAGCTACAAGAGCTTTGTGATGAACTATAATATGCAAGGGATGAACAAGACTATTCCCGAGCTCTTCGCAATGCTAAAAGCTGCGGAGGTAGAAATCAAGAAGGAGCATCAAGTGTTGATGGTCAACAAGACCACTATTTCAAGAAAAAGGGCAAAGGGAAAAAGAAGGGGAACTTCTAGAAGAACAGCAAGCAAGTTTCTGCTCAAGAGAAGAAACCCAAGTCTGGACCTAAGCCTGAAACTGAGTGCTTCTATTGCAAGCAGACTTGTCACTGGAAGCGGAACTGCCCCAAGTATTTGGCGGATAAGAAGGATGGCAAAGTGAACAAAGGTATATGTGATATACATGTTATTGATGTGTACCTAACTAGAGCTCGTAGTAGCACCTGGGTATTTGATACTGGTTCTGTTGCTAATATTTGGAACTCGAAACAGGGACTACGGAATAAGCGAGCACTCGCCAAGGACGAGGTGACGATGCGCGTGGGAAACGGTTCCAAAGTCGATGTGATCGCGGTCGGCACGCTACCTCTACATCTACCTTCGGGATTAGTTTTAGACCTGAATAATTGTTATTTGGTGCCAGCGTTGAGCATGAACATTATATCTGGATCTTGTTTGATGCGAGACAGTTATTCATTTAAATCAGAGAATAATGGTTGTTCTATTTATATGAGTAATATCTTTTATGGCCATGCACCCTTGAAGAGTGGTCTATTTTTATTGAATCTCGATAGTAGTGATACACATATTCATAATGTTGAAGCCAAAAGATGCAGAGTTGATAATGATAGTGCAACTTATTTGTGGCACTGCCGTTTAGGTCATATCGGTGTAAAATGCATGAAGAAACTCCATACTGATGGACTTTTGGAACCACTTGATTATGAATCACTTCGTACTTGCGAACCGTGCCTCATGGGCAAGATGACTAAAACACCGTTCTCCGGTACTATGGAAAGAGCAAAATATTTGTTGGAAATCATACATACAGATGTATGTGGTCCGATGAATGTTGAAGCTCGTGGTGGATATCGTTATTTTCTCACCTTCACAGATGATTTAAGCAGATATGGGTATATCTACTTAATGAAGCGTAAGTCTGAAACATTTGAAAAGTTCAAAGAATTTCAGAGTGAAGTGGAAAATCATCGTAACAAGAAAATAAAGTTTCTACGATCTGATCGTGGAGGAGAATATTTGAGTTACGAGTTTGGTTTACATTTGAAACAATGCGGAATAGTTTCGCAACTCACGTCACCTGGAACACCACAAAGAAATGGTGTGTCCGAACGTCGTAATCGTACTTTACTAGATATGGTGCAATCTATGATGTCTCTTACTGATTTACCGCTATCGTTTTGGGGTTATGCTTTAGAGACGGCCGCATTCACGTTAAATAGGGCACCATCAAAATCCGTTGAGACGACGCCTTATGAATTGTGGTTTGGCAAGAAACCAAAGTTGTCGTTTCTTAAAGTTTGGGGCTGCAATGCTTATGTGAAGAAACTTCAACCAGATAAGCTCGAACCCAAATCGGAGAAATGTGTCTTCATAGGACACCCAAAAGAGACTGTTGGGTACACCTTCTATCACAGATCCGAAGGCAAGACATTCGTTGCTAAGAATGGATCCTTTCTAGAGAAGGAGTTTCTCTCGAAAGAAGTGAGTGGGAGGAAAGTAGAACTTGATGAGGTAACTGTACCTGCTCCCTTATTGGAAAGTAGTTCATCACATAAATCAGTTCCTGTGATAAATGCACCAATTGGTGAGGAAGCTAATGATATTGATCATGAAACTTCAGATCAAGTGTCTACTGAACCTCGTAGGTCCTCCAGAGTAAGATCCGCACCAGAGTGGTACGGTAATCCTGTTCTGGAAGTCATGTTACTTGACCATGATGAACCTACGAACTATGAGGAAGCAATGATGAGCCCAGATTCCGCAAAATGGCTAGAGGCCATGAAATCTGAGATGGGATCCATGTATGAGAACAAAGTATGGACTTTGGTTGACTTGCCCGATGATCGGCAAGCCATTGAGAATAAATGGATCTTTAAGAAGAAGACTGACGCTGACGGTAATGTAACTGTCTAGAAAGCTTGACTTGTTAAGAAAGGTTTTCGACAAGTTCAAGGGGTTGACTACGATGAGACTTTCTCACCCGTAGTGATGCTTAAGTCTGTCCGAATCATGTTAGCAATTGCCGCATTTTATGATTATGAAATTTGGCAGATGGATGTCAAAACTGCATTCCTGAATGGATTTCTAGAAGAAGAGTTGTATATGATGCAACCAGAAGGTTTTGTCGATCCTAAAGGAGCTAACAAAGTGTGCAAGCTCCAGCGATCAATCTATGGTCTGGTGCAAGCCTCTCGGAGTTGGAATAAACGCTTTGATAGTGTGATCAAAGCATATGGTTTTATACAAACTTTTGGAGAAGCCTGTATTTACAAGAAAGTGAGTGGGAGCTCTATAGCATTTCTAATTTTATATGTGGATGCCATATTGTTAATTGGAAATGATATAGAATTTCTGGATAGCATAAAAGGATACTTGAATAAAAGTTTTTCAATGAAAGACCTCGGTGAAGCTGCTTACATATTGGGCATCAAGATCTATAGAGATAGATCAAGACGCTTAATAGGACTTTCACAAAGCACATACCTTGACAAAATTTTGAAAAAGTTCAAAATGGATCTGGCAAAGAAAGGGTTCTTGCCCGTGCTACAAGGTGTGAAGTTGAGTCAAACTCAATGCCCGACCACAGCAAAAGATAGAGAGAAAATGAAAGATGTTCCCTATGCTTCAGCCATAGGCTCTATCATGTATGCAATGCTGTGTACCAGACCTGACGTATGCTTAGCAATAAGTTTGGCAGGAAGGTACCAAAGTAATCCAGGAGTGGATCACTGGACAGCGGTCAAGAACATCCTGAAATACCTGAAAAGGACTAAGGATATGTTTCTCGTATATGGAGGTGACAAAGAGCTAGTCATAAATGGTTACGTCGATGCAAGCTTTGACACTGATCCGTATGATTCTAAATCGCAAACCGGATACGTGCTTTTATTAAACGGTGGAGCTGTAAGTTGGTGCAGTTCTAAACAAAGCGTCGTGGCGGGATCTACATGTGAAGCGGAGTACATAGCTGCTTCTGAAGCAGCAAATGAAGGACCAATGAAGATCTTCTGTGACAATACTGGTGCAATTGCCTTGGCAAAGGAATCCAGATTTCACAAGAGGGCCAAGCACATCAAGAGATGCTTCAATTCCATTCGGGACCAAGTCCAAGTGGGAGACATAGAGATTTGCAAGATACATACGGATCTGAATGTTGCAGACCCGTTGACTAAGCCTCTCTCACGAGCAAAACATGATCAGCACCAAGACTCCATGGGTGTTAGAATCATTACTATGTAATCTAGATTATTGACTCTAGTGCAAGTGGGAGACTGAAGGAAATATGCCCTAGAGACAATAATAAAGTTATTATTTATTTCCTCATATCATGATAAATGTTTATTATTCATGCTAGAATTGTATTAACCGGAAACATGATACATGTGTGAATACATAGACAAAACTATAGTCACTAGTATGCCTCTACTTGACTAGCTTATTAATCAAAGAGGGTTATGTTTCCTAACCATAGACATGTGTTGTCATTTGATTAGTGGGATCACATCATTAGAAGAATGATGTGATTGACATGACCCATTCCGTTAGCCTAGCACTTGATCGTTTAGTATACTGCTATTGCTTTCTTCATGACTTATACATGTTCCTGTAACTGTGAGAATTATGCAACTCCCGTTTACCGGAGGAACACTTTGGGTACTACCAAACGTCACAATGTAACTGGGTGATTATAAAGGAGTACTACAGGTGTCTCCGAAGGTACATGTTGAGTTGGCGTATTTCGAGATTAGGTTTTGTCACTCCGATCGTCGGAGAGGTATCTCTGGGCCCTCTCGGTAATGCACATCATTATAAGCCTTGCAAGTAATGTGACCAATGAGTTGGTTATGAGATGATGCATTACAGAACGAGTAAAGAGACTTGCCGGTAACGAGATTGAACTAGGTATTGGATACCGATGATCAAATCTCAGGCAAGTAACATACCGATGACAAAGGGAACAACGTATGTTGTTATGCGGTTTGACCGATAAAGATCTTCGTAGAATATGTGGGAACCAATATGGGCATCCAGGTCCCGCTATTGGTTATTGACCGAGAATGGTTCTAGGTCATGTCTACATAGTTCTCGAACCCGTAGGGTCCGCACGCTTAACGTTACGATGACAGTTTTATTATGAGTTTATAAGTTTTGATGTACCGAAGTTTGTTCGGAGTCCCGGATGTGATCACGGACATGACGAGGAGTATCGAAATGGTCGAGACATAAAAATTGATATATTAGACGACTATATTCGGACACCGGAAGTGTTCCTGGTGATTTCGGAGAAAACCGGAGTGCCAGAGGGGTTACCGGAACCCCCCGGGGAAGTATTGGGCCTTAGTGGGCCTGAGGGGAGAGAGAGGGCAGCAGCCCAGGAGGTGGCGCGCCCCCTCCCAAGGGGAGTCCAAATTGGACTAGGGGAGGGGGGCGTGGCCCCTCTTTCCCTCTCCCTCTCCCCCTCTTTCCTTCCCCCTTCCTCCTTCCTAGTTGGACCAGGAAAGGGGAGTCCTACTCCCACTAGGAGGAGGACTCCCCCCTCCTTGGCACGCCCCAAGGGCCGGCCGGCCTCCCCCCTTGCTCCCTTATATACGGGGGCAGGGGGGCACCCCATAGACACACAAGTTGATCTACGGATCGTTCCTTAGCCGTGTGCGGTGCCCCCCTCCACCATATTCCACCTCGGTCATATCGTCGCGGAGTTTAGGCGAAGCCCTGTGCCGGTAGAACATCATCATCGTCACCACGCCGTCGTGCTGACGGAACTCATCTCCGGAGCTTTGCTGGATCGAAGGCCGGAGATCGTCATTGAGCTGAACGTGTGCTGAACTCGGAGGCCCCGTACGTTTGGTGCTTGGATCGGTCGGATCGTGAAGACGTACGACTACATCAACCACATTGTGCTAACGCTTCCACTTACGGTCTACGAGGGTACGTGGACGAATATTCTCCCCTCTCGTTGCTATGCCATCACCATGATCTTGCGTGTGCGTAGGATTTTTTTTGAAATTACTACGTTCCCCAACAGTATTTACAAGAAAGTGAGTGGGAGCACTACAACATTTCTGATAAGTATATGTGAATGACATATTGTTGATCGGAATAATGTAGAATTATTCTGCAAAGCATAAAGGAGTGTTTGAAAGGAGTTTTTTCAAAGAAAGACCTCGACATAGCTACTTACATATTGAGCATCAAGATCTATTGAGATAGATCAAGACACTTGATAAGATTTTCAATGAGTACATACCTTGACAAGATTTTGAAGTAGTTCAAAATGGAACAGTCAAAGAAAGAGTTCTTGCCTATGTTGCAAAGGTATGAAATTGAGTAAGACTCAAATCCCGACCACAACAGAAAATAGAAAAGAGAATGAAAGTCATTCCCTATGCCTCAGTCATAGGTTCTATAAAGTATGCTATGCTATGTACCAGACCTATTGTATACCTTCTTCTGTATTTGGTAAGGGAATACAATAGTGATCTAGGAGTAGATCACTAGACATTGGTCAAGAATATCCTTAGTAAGGACTAAGGAAATATTTCTCGATTATGGAGGTGATAAAAGAGCCAGTCATAAAGAGTTACATCGGTGCAAGCTTTTACACCAATCCAGATGACTATAAGTCTCAATCTGGATACATATTGAAAGTGGGAGCAATTAGCTAGAGTAGCTCCGTGCAAAGCATTGTAAACATAGAATATTTGCAAAATACATACAGCTCTGAATGTGACAGACCCGTTGACTAAACTTCTCTCACGAGCAAAACATGATCATACCTTAGTACTCTTTGGGTGTTAATCACATAGCGATGTGAACTAGATTATTGACTCTAGTAAACCCTTTTGGGTGTTGGTCACATGAAGATGTGAACTATGGGTGTTAATCATATACAGATATGAATATTGGTATTAAATCACATGGCGATGTGAACTAGATTATTGACTCTAGTGCAAGTGGGAGACTGAAGGAAATATGCCCTAGAGGCAATAATAAAGTTATTATTTATTTCCTTATTTCATGATAAATGTTTATTATTCATGCTAGAATTGTATTAACCGGAAACATAATACATGTGTGAATACATAGACAAACATAGTGTCACTAGTATGCCTCTACTATACTAGCTCATTAATCAAAGATGGTTATGTTTCCTAGCCATAGACACGTGTTGTCACTTGATTAACGAGATCACATCATTAGGAGAATGATGTGATTGACTTGACCCATTCCGTTAGCTTAGCACTTGATCGTTTAGTATGTTGCTATTTCTTTCTTCATGACTTATACATGTTCCTATGACTATGAGATTATGCAACTCCCGTTTACCGGAGGAACACTTTGTGTGCTACCAAACGTCACAACATAACTGGATGATTATAAAGGAGCTCTACAGGTGTCTCCAAAGGTAAATGTTGGGTTGGCGTATTTCGAGATTAGGATTTGTCACTCTGATTGTCGGAGAAGTATCTCTGGGCCCTCTCGGTAATGCACATCACTATAAGCCTTGCAAGCAATGTAGCTAATGAGTTAGTTACAAAATGATGCATTACGTAACGAGTAAAGAGACTTGCCGGTAACGAGATTAAACTAGGTATTGGATACCGACGATCGAATCTCGGGCAAGTAACATACCGATGACAAAGGGAACAACGCATGTTGTTATGCGGTTTGACCGATAAAGATCTTCGTAGAATATGTGGGAGCCAATATGAGCATCCAGGTTCCGCTATTGGTTATTGACCGCAAACGTGTCTCGGTCATGTCTACATTGTTCTCGAACCAGTAGGGTCCGCACGCTTAAGGTTTCGATGACAGTTATATTATGAGTTTACGAGTTTTGATGTACCGAAGGAGTTCGGAGTCTTGGATGAGATCGTGGACATGACTAGGAGTCTCGAAATGGTCGATACGTAAAGATCGATATATTGGACGACTATATTCGGACTTCGGAAAGGTTCCGAGTGATTCGGGTATTTTTTGGAGTACCGGAGAGTTACGGGAATTCGCCGGGGAGTATATGGGCCTTATTGGGCCATACGGGAATAGAGGAGAGAGGCCAAAAGGAAGGAGGCCTGCGCCTCCCCTCTGGTCCGAATTGGACAACAACAATTGATCCCTTGGATCTCTTAGCCGTGTGCGGTGCCCCCCTCCACCATAGTCCATCTCGATAATATCGTAGTGGTGCTTAGACGAAGCCCTGCGACGGTAGAACATCAAGATCGTCACCACACCGTCGTGCTGACGGAACTCTCCCTCGACACTCGGCTGGATCGGAGTTCGAGGGACGTCATCGAGCTGAAGGACATATGCCCTAGAGGAAATAATAAAGTTATTATTTATTTCCTCATATCATGATAAATGTTTATTATTCATGCTAGAATTGTATTAACCGGAAACATGATACATGTGTGAATACATAGACAAAACTATAGTCACTAGTATGCCTCTACTTGACTAGCTCATTAATCAAAGATGGTTATGTTTCCTAACCATAGACATGTGTTGTCATTTGATTAGTGGGATCACATCATTAGAAGAATGATGTGATTGACATGACCCATTCTGTTAGCGCTAGCACTTGATCGTTTAGTATACTGCTAGTGCTTTCTTCATGACTTATACATGTTCCTGTAACTATGAGAATTATGCAACTCCCGTTTACCGGAGGAACACTTTGGGTACTACCAAACGTCACAACGTAACTGGGTTATTATAAAGGAGTACTACAGGTGTCTCCGAAGGTACATGTTGAGTTGGCGTATTTCGAGATTAGGTTTTGTCACTCCGATCGTCGGAGAGGTATCTCTGGGCCCTCTCGGTAATGCACATCATTATAAGCCTTGCAAGCAATGTGACCAATGAGTTGGTTACGAGATGATAAATTACAGAACGAGTAAAGAGACTTGCCGGTAACGAGATTGAACTAGGTATTGGATACCGACGATCAAATCTCGGGCAAGTAACATACCGATGACAAAGGGAACATCGTATGTTGTTATGCGGTTTGACCGATAAAGATCTTCGTAGAATATGTGGGAACCAATATGGGCATCCAGGTCCCGCTATTGTTTATTGACCGAGAATGGTTCTAGGTCATGTCTACATAATTCTCGAACCCGTAGGGTCCGCACGCTTAACGTTACGCTGACAGTTTTATTGTGAGTTTATAAGTTTTGATGTACCAAAGTTTGTTCGGAGTCCCAGATGTGATCACGGACATGACGAGGAGTCTCGAAATGGTCGATACATAAAGATTGATATATTGGACGACTATATTCGGACACCGGAAGTGTTCCGGGTGATTTCGGAAAAAACCGGAGTGCCGGAGGGGTTACCGGAACCCCCCGGGGAAGTATTGGGCCTTAGTGGGCCTGAGGGGAGAGAGAGGGCAGCAGCCGAGGAGGTGGCGCGCCCCCTCCCAAGGGGAGTCCGAATTGGACTAGGGGAGGGGGGCGCGGCCCCTCTTTCCCTCTCCCTCTCCCCCTCTTTCCTTCCCCCTTCCTCCTTCCTAGTTGGACTAGGAAAGGGGAGTCCTACTCCCACTAGGAGGAGGACTCCCCCCCCCTTGGCGTGCCCCAAGGGCCGGCCGGCCTCCCCCCTTGCTCCTTTATATACGGGGGCACCCCATAGACACACAAGTTGATCTACGGATCGTTCCTTAGCCGTGTGCGGTGCCCCCCTCCACCATATTCCACCTCGGTCATATCGTCGCGGAGTTTAGGTGAAGCCCTGCGCCGGTAGAACATCATCATCGTCACCACGCCGTCGTGCTGACGGAACTCATCTCCGGAGCTTTGCTAGATCGGAGGCCGGAGATCGTCATCGAGCTAAACGTGTGCTGAACTCGGAGGCCCCGTACGTTCGGTGCTTGGATCGGTCGGATCGTGAAGACATACGACTACATCAACCGCGTTGTGCTAACACTTCCGCTTACAGTCTACGAGGGTACGTGGACGAATACTCTCCCCTCTCGTTGCTATGCCTTCACCATGATCTTGCGTGTGCGTAGGAATTTTTTTGAAATTACTATGTTCCCCAACAGTGGTATCCGAGCCTAGGTTTTATGCGTTGATGTTATATGCACGAGTAGAACACAAGTGAGTTGTGGGCGATACAAGTCATACTGCTTACCAGCATGTCATACGTTGGTTCGGCGGTATTGTGAGATGAAGCGGCCCGGACCAACATTACGCGTACGCTTACGCGAGACTGGTTTCACTGTTACGAGCACTCGTGCTTAAAGGTGGCTGGCGGGTGTCTATCTCTCTCACTTTAGCTGAATCGAGTGTGGCTACGCCCGGTCCTTGCAAAGGTTAAAACAGCACCAACTTGACGAACTATCGTTGTGGTTTTTGATGCGTAGGTAAGAACGGTTCTTGCTAAGCCCGTAGCAGCCACGTAAAACTTGCAACAACAAAGTAGAGGACGTCTAACTTGTTTTTGCAGGGCATGTTGTGATGTGATATGGTCAATACGTGATGCTATATTTTATTGTATGAGATGATCATGTTTTGTAACAGAAGTTATCGGCAACTGGCAGGAGCCATATGGTTGTCGCTTTATTGTATGAAATGCAAACGCCCTGTAATTGCTTTACTTTATCACTAAGCGGTAGCGATAGTCGTAGAAGCAATAGATGGCGTAAACGACAACGATACTACGATGGAGATCAAGGTGTCACGCCGGTGACGATGGTGATCACGACGGTGCTTTGGAGATGGAGATCACAAGCAGAAGATGATGATGGCCATATCATATCACTTATATTGATTGCATGTGATGTTTATCCTTTATGCATCTTATCTTCCTTTGTTTGACGGTAGCATTTTAAGATGATCTCTCACTAAAATTATCAAGAAGTGTTCTCCCTGAGTATGCACCGTTGCCAAAGTTCGTCGTGCCCAGACACCACGTGATGATCGGGTGTGATAAGCTCTACGTCCATCTACAACGGGTGCAAGCCAGTTTTTGCACACGCAGAATACTCAGGTTAAACTTGACGAGCCTAGCATATGCAGATATGGCCTCGGAACACGGAGACCGAAAGGTCGAGCGTGAATCATATAGTAGATATGATCAACATAAAGATGTTCACCATTGAAAACTACTCCATCTCACGTGATGATCGGTTATGGTTTAGTTGATTTGGATCACGTGATCACTTAGATGACTAGAGAGATGTCTGTCTAAGTGGGAGTTCTTGAGTAATATGATTAATTGAACTTAAATTTATCATGAACTTAGTACCTGATAGTATTTTGCTTGTCTATGTTTGTTTGTAGATAGATGGCTCGTGCTGTTGTTCCGTTGAATTTTAATGCATTCCTTGAGAAAGCAAAGTTGAAAGATGTGTTGGGGAACGTTGCAGAAAATTAAAATTTTTCCTATGGTTTCACCAAGATCCATCTATGACTTCATCTAAGCAACGAGTCATAGGAGAGAGTTTGCATCTACATACCACTTGTAGATCGCGTGCGGAAGCTTGCAAGGGGATGGTGATGATGGAGTCGTACTCGACATGATTCGAATCACCGATGTCCAAGTGCTGAACGGACAGCACCTCCGCGTTCAAAACACGTACGGGACGGGAGACGTCTCCTCCTTCTTGATCCAGCAAGGGGGAAGGAGAGGTTGAGGAAGCTCGCTCCAACGGCAGCACGACGGCGTGGTGGTGTTGGGGCAGCAGTACTCCGACAGGGCTTTGCAAGCGCGTAACGGAGGAGATGTGTTGGGGAGGGGAGGAGTTGCGCCTTGGCAATCGGGTACAGCAGCCCTCCCCCCACCCCTCTATTTATAGGGGAAGGGGCAAGGGGGGCCGACCCCTCTAGATGGGATCTAGAGGGGGGGCGGCGGCCAGGGAGGGGAGGCTTGCCCCCCAAGCAAGGGGGTCGCCCCCTTCAGGGTTTCCCCCCAACCCTAGGCGCATGGGCCCAAGGTGGGGGGCACGCCCAGCCCTCCAGGGGCTGGCTCCCTCCCCTTTGCGGCCCATGTGGCCCTCCGGGAGGGGTGGCCCCTCCCGGTGGACCCCGGAACCCCTCCGGTGGCCCCGGTACAATACCGATAACCCCCGGAAACTTTCCGGTGTCCGTATGACAACTTCCCATATATAAAACTTCACCTCCGGACCATTCCGGAACTCCTCGTAACATCCGGGATCTCATCCGGGACTCCGAACAACATTCGGTAGTCACATACTAGTCTTCCTAATAACCCTAGCGTCACCGAACCTTAAGTGTGTAGACCCTACGGGTTCGGGAGACACGCAGACATGACCGAGACGACTCTCGGGCAATAACCAACAGCGGGATCTGGATACCCATGTTGGCTCCCACATGCTCCTCGATGATTTCATTGGTTGAACCACGATGTCGAGGATTCGATCAAAACCCTATATGCAATTCCCTTTGTCAATCGGTACGTTACTTGCCCGAGACTCGATCGTCGATATCCCAATACCTTGTTCAGTCTCGTTACCGGCAAGTCACTTTACTCGTACCGTAATGCATGATCCCGTGGCCAACACCTTGGTCACCTTGAGCTCATTATGATGATGCATTACCGAGTGGGCCCAGAGATACCTCTCCGTCATACGGAGTGACAAATCCCAGTCTCGATCCGTGTCAACCCAACAGATACTTTCGGAGATACCTGTAATGCACCTTTATTGTCACCCAGTTACGTTGTGACGTTTGATACACCCAAGGCACTCCTACGGCATCCGGGAGTTACACGATCTCATGGTCGAAGGAAGAGATACTTGACATTGGCAAAGCTCTAGCAAACGAACTACACGATCTTTATGCTATGCTTAGGATTGGGTCTAGTCCATCACATCATTCTCCTAATGATGTGATCCCGTTATCAATGACATCCAATGTCCATAGTCAGGAAACCATGACTATCTGTTGATCACAACGAGCTAGTCAACTAGAGGCTCACTAGGGACATATTGTGGTCTATGTGTTCACACGTGTATTACGATTTCGGATAATACAGTTATAGCATGAACAAAAGACAATTATCATGAACAATGAAATATAATAATACTTTTATTATTGCCTCTAGGGCATATTTCCAACAGTCTCCCACTTGCACTAGAGTCACCAATCTAGTTACATTGTGATGAATCGAACACCCATAGAGTTCTGGTGTTGATCATGTTTTGCTCGCGAGAGAGGTTTAGTCAACGGATCTGCGACATTCAGATCCGTGTGTACTTTGCAAATCTCTATGTCTCCATCTTGAACATTGAGGGAGTCCTGGACTAGGGGGTGTCTGGACAGCCGGACTATCATCGTCCGCCGGACTCCAAGACTACGAAGATACAAGATTGAAGACTCCGTCCCGTGTCCGGATGGGACTTTCCTTGGCGTGGAAGGCAAGCTTGGCAATACGGATATGTAGATCTCCTACCATTGTAACCGACTCTGTGTAACCCTAGCCTCCTCTGGTGTCTATATAAACCGGAGGGCTTTAGTCCGTAGGACACAGCATACATTACAACAATCATACCATAGGCTAGCTTCTAGGGTTTAGCCTCCTTGATCTCGTGGTAGATCTACTCTTGTACTACCCATATCATCAATATTAATCAAGCAGGACGTAGGGTTTTACCTCCATCGAGAGGGCCCGAACCTGGGTAAAAACATCGTGTCCCTCGTCCCTTGTTACCATCCGCCTAGACGCACAGTTCGGGAACCCCTACCCGAGATCCGCCGGTTTTGACACCGACATTGGTGCTTTCATTGAGAGTTCCTCTGTGTCGTCACCGATAGGCCGGATGCCTCCACCCGTCTTCAAATACGGCGTTTTCGCCGAAGGGGCCTTGGCCGCCGGCCAAACTATCCGGTTAGGTGGTTTCCTTATGACCGCCTGTCCGGCCGCCGCTTCAACGACGACTTCTCAAGTCATCAGAAGCAATCTTCGCGTCAGCCCGAAAGCTGCCGAACAGTTGGATCCAATAGAGCTCTTGTCTGTTAACGAGCTCTTGGATCGCATCGCCGCCCTGGGAGTCGCTACGGACTACAATCAGATTGGGCTTAAAACCGATCTGAGAGAGATCAACTCTCCCCAGGCCACCCACCACGTCGCAGTGGTAGAGGAGCAATACGGCAACCCTTCGCCCGTATTGAAAACAACTTACGTCCGGATTCCCGAACCCTCCATGCAGTTCTTCCGCGGAGGGACGGATTACGATCGAGCATGGAACTTAAAACCATGCATCGCTCCGGACTCGCTGGATTGTGTCCAGCAAACCAAACTTCCAAATTCGGAAACTCCTCGGCCTTTGAGCCCCAAGATGGGCAGGGATCCGGACTTTAGTCCACCCACCCGCCCAGCCATATGCGATCTATCTCTAATACGGCAAGAGCCCGCTGAAACAGTACACCATTACTGGGCCAGATTCCTCCTGGTTATGGACTGGATAAAGGACTGCCGAGAGGAAAACGCAATCTCAATCTTCTGCAATAATTGCACGGACAAGGGAATATTGAACGCCATTGATCACCGCAAAATCACAAGTTTCGCCGATCTGGCATCCATAGTACGAAAGTACTGTGCGATGGAGAGTTTCCGGAAAACCGAAAACCAATTTTGGGATAATCCGGCCCCAACCCCAGTCCGCAACAAAAGGGTACCTCACGCTAGGACCCCAGATGCAAAAAACAAAAAACAAAAACCCAATAAAGGGCACGGAACCGTACTGGAGGAATGGCTCAATGGACCCTGTAAGCTTCATAGTACAGAGGGAGCCGTCCCAACACACAGCCTTCGAGCATGTTGGATATTACGGCAAGTGGCCAAAAGTGGCGAAGAGCTTCTAGCTCCGGGAAACCACTCCAACAATACCAGTACGGTATCAACAGTCTTCGAGACCTTCGCATCAAACAATACGCGAAAGCGAACAATCCGCGGACTCGCCGAAGTCTACCAAGTAGCAACATCAAATCCATGGAGCGACACAGCTATTACCTTCAACGCCAGCGACGAGCCTAAATTCCGAACAGCCAGAGCGCCAGCTGCACTGGTACTTAGTCCCATAGTGGACGACTTTCGACTGACAAAAGTCCTCATGGATGGCGGCAGCGGACTAAACCTCATTTACGAGGAAACTCTGCGAAAAATGGAAATCGATTGGAGCCGTATTGAGCGAAGCAGCACAACCTTTAGAGGAATAATCCCTAGCCAAGAAGCATGCTGCACCGGAAAAATCACACTCGATGTGGTGTTCGGCTCGCCGAACAATTACAGATCCAAAGAAGTCACGTTCCAAGTGGCCCCGTTCAGCAGCGGATATCACGCCATATTAGGACGAGAGGCATTCACAATTTTCCAAGCAGTACCTCATTACGGATACATGAAGCTTAAAATGCCTGGGCCCAGCGGAATAATCACTCTCGTTAGTGATCCAGACATAGCACTCCGCGCCGAAAACAAGACAGCCGCACTAGCCCTCGAGGCACTATCCGAAGCCTTAGCGGCAGAAGAACTCACCGCGCTGTGCTCCACTGTGAACAGGGACGATGTGATACTCGATAAAAGATCCAAGTCCACCTCCTTCAAACCAGCAGAGGAAATAACAAAATTCCAGGTCCACCCAATGGACCCAACAAAGACGGCCTCCATTGGGGCACAATTGAACCCCGAAGTAGACGCCGCACTGCGCAAATTCCTTCGGGAAAATTGGGACATCTTCGCCTAGCATCCTTCGGACATGCCCGGAATCCCATGCAGGTTGGCAGAACACAGCCTAAACATCCTAAAAGGATTTAAGCCAGTCAAACAGGCTCTTCGACGATTCTCCGAACCCAAAAGACAGGCAATGGGAGAAGAGCTAGCCAAACTATTGGAAGCCGGATTCATTAGAGATATCAAACATCCGAACTGGCTAGCAAATCTGGTAATGGTACCAAAGAAGGACAAATCCTGGTGCCTCTGTGTCGATTTTAAAGACCTCAATAAGGCTTGCCCAAAGGATCCCTTCCCTCTCCCCCGCATCGACCAAATTATCGACGCCACCGCAGGGCACGATTCGTTGTGCTTCCTGGACGCATACTCCGGCTATCATCAAATCAAGATGGCAGAAGCAGACCAAGCCGCAACGGCGTTCATCACTCCATATGGACCATTCTGCTTCAACACGATGCCCTTTGGACATAAAAACGCCGGCGCAACATATCAGCGCATGATCCAAGCATGTCTGGCCACCCAGATCGGCAAAACAGTCGAGGCATACGTAGACGACATAGTCATCAAAACAAAACACGTCGAAACTCTAGTAGACGATTTGAGGCTCACATTCGACAACCTCAGAGCATATGACATCAAGCTGAATCCGGAAAAATGTGTTTTCGGCGTACCAGCCGGAAAGCTGCTGGGCTTCATTGTATCCGGCAGAGGAATTGAAGCAAACCCGGCTAAAATCCGAGCTCTGTCACAGTTGGATATTCCAAAAGACCTCAAACAAATACAAAAATTAACAGGATGCGTGGCAGCTTTAAGCCGCTTTATCTCCTGTCTAGGAGAAAAGGCGTTGCCCCTCTATCGCCTCCTTAGGCGCACCGAACACTTCGAGTGGACGGATGCTGCCACTGCCGGACTCGAAGAAATAAAGGCCATATTGGCAACAAATCTGGTCCTGGCTGCGCCCACTTTGGGCGAACCAATGTTATTATACATCGCAGCAACGCATCAAGTTGTAAGCGCGGTCCTCGTCGTCGAACGAGCGACGGAAGGGCAGAAATTCCCCCTTCAAAAACCAGTGTATTATGTATCCACTGTGTTAACCCCCTGCAAATCCCGTTACCCACATTATCAGAAGATAGCATATGCGGTGTTCATGGCGTCCCGGAAACTCCGACACTACTTTCAAGAGTGTTCGATAACAGTGGCCTCTGAAGTACCACTCAATGACATTATAAATAACCGCGACGCAATGGGCAGGATTGCAAAATGGGCCATTGAGCTCTTACCATTCGATATAACTTATAAACCTCGGCGAGCTATAAAGTCACAAGTTTTGGCTGACTTCGTCGCCGAATGGACCGAAGCCGAACTCCCTAAAGAGTATAGTGCATACTCCAATTGGACTATGCATTTCGACGGCTCTAAAATGTTGGCCGGACTGGGGGCTAGCGTCGTATTGACGTCCCCAACCGGAGATACAGTCCAGTATGTACTCCAAATAATGTACACAGACTCCAACAACGCAGCCGAATACGAGGCCCTGTTACATGGTCTCCAAATGGCAGTCTCCATGGGCATTCAACGCCTAGAGGTGCGCGGGGATTCAAACCTTGCAATATCCCAAATAAACAGAGACTTTGATGCCAAGGATCCGAAAATGGCAGCATATCGCAACGCTGTCCTAAAAATGTCAGCTCGGTTTGAAGGACTTGAATTCCATCACATAGCCCGAGACAATAACCAAGCGACCGACGTACTGGCACACATCAGTGCGAAACGTGATGCTGTCCCTCCAAATATCTTCCTGGAACGGCTCTTCAAGCCATCCGTACTATGGGAAGAGGAGTCCGGAAGTGACAAACCGGAAAGAACCGTGCCAATCGGCGACTCAGCCAACGACATAACACCTTCAGCCCATGTTATAATGGCAGTAATCGCCCCGTGGACAGAACCTTTCCTAGCCTACCTGCTTAGGCAGGAACTTCCCGAAGACCAAAACGAGGCCTGCTGCATAGTCCGGCGATCGAAAGCCTACAAGGTCCATGAGGGAGAACTTTATAAGAAAAGTACAACCGGAGTCCTTCAAAGGTGTATCTCCGAAGAGGAAGGGCGAAGCCTCCTGGCGGAAATTCACGCCGGATTAGGCGGACACCACACAGCAGCCCGGGCCCTTGTAGGAAAGGCGTTCCGTAGAGGATTTTATTGGCCGACGGCCCGGGCAGATGCTCAGGACTTAGTCCAGAAGTGCGTCGGCTGTCAGCTCTTTGCTAATCAGAGCCACATGCCGCCCACCGCCCTCAAAACTATACCCATTACATGGCCGTTCGCGGTCTGGGGGCTTGATATGGTTGGACCCCTAAAAGGAGGAACCCACAAGCAAAGATACCTATTGGTCATGGTGGATAAATTCACCAAATGGATAGAGGCCAAACCGGTCAAAACGGCAGAGTCCGGACCAGTGATAGACTTTATATCAGGGGTAGTACACCGCTACGGAGTCCCCCACATCATCATCACCGACAACGGCACGAACTTCATAGCCGACGAGGTCAAGTCATGGTGCAAAAATATGGGCATCAAGCTTGATTACGCTTCACTCTATCACCCTCAAACCAACGGTCAAGTGGAACGAGCAAATGGTCTCATAATGAGCGGCATTAAACCCAGGCTAGTGCGGTCACTTACTAAATCTGACACGCACTGGGTTGAGGAGCTCGACTCCGTACTCTGGGGGCTGCGGACAACGCCTAACCGTACTACCAGATTCACACCATTTTTTATGGTATACGGCGCAGAGGCAGTCTTGCCCTGTGACATTATTCATGACTCACCTCGAGTGCGCATGTACGAGGAAAGAGAGCCGAGCTTGATCGGCAGGACAGCTTGGACACATTGGAGGAAGAACGTGACGTCGCAAAGGCTCGTTCAGCATTTTATCAGCAGCAGGCCCGAAGATATCAAAGCAGAGAAGTACGGGCCAAGACTTACAACGTTGGTGAGTTAGTTCTACGCCTGCCAGACAAGAAAAAGGACAAGCTCAAGCCCAAATGGGAGGGCCCATTCATTATCGATCAAGTCCTGACCGGCGGAGCGTACCGTCTACAAAATGCGTCGGATAACCGACTAGAGCCGAACCCCTGGAACGCAGCCCGCCTCCGACGATTCTACGCCTAGCGCCGGACTAAGAGTTTGTCACCTTCCCCAGTCCAAACTTTTACACTTCAGCTGTCTTTTGTTTCTCTCTTTATGCCTTTCTATTTAAACAGCCCTTATGGGTCTATTCTCGCATATTTTGCATACACATGATGTGCCATCCGCACTCATCATTCCTGGGGGCTTCTTTTACAGAAGCTCAATTATAAGGGTTTCATACCGAGCACATGTGTCAAGCTTCCACATGTACCTTTTACTCGCCATTATATGCATCGATATGACTTAAGTTTTGGCCAAGCTGGGTTGCCTGGCTCCTGTGCTTACCCCTACGTTCCCGATTGTTCGGCTAGGAGGTAAAGGGAGCACCTCTGCGATTGTTACTGCCGGGTCAGCCGGATGTGTACCTCAGACTGGGTGAATCCGAAAGCTAGCGTTCTTAAGGGAATATTCGGTCGGTGACTTAAAAGATGACTTTTTACCCATCTATCTATTCGCCCCCCAGATGTTTTTCTGCTTTCTTTGCAGTCCGGACATGCACTTTAGGGCATGCCTCCCAGGGAAAGGAACCCTTAACGGAACTATTCTCCCTGGAAGATGTTTCTTACTAACCATGTAATATAACATAACTAGTTGGGCACTTGTCTGATAAAGCACTAATGACCCCTACGCCTGGTCTCCATGCATACCATGGTTGTTTCTTAACCAAACGGTATTCGGACACACTCCGGACTCTAGGGTCCCGAGGCTGAAGCGAAAAGGTCGGCAACGACAAACGATCTACAATCCGGCTAGAAGGCATTTCACATGTCATTTTAAAGGAAAACGTACATTGTCAAATTTACTGATTGTATTCCTCCTCAATCCCGTCTAACAGGCTGTCTAACTTACAGTCCCGTTGGGAAAATTTAGCAGCCAACTCTACTTGGCCGTATACTAAACTCACAGGGATCTCCTTCCCGTCGGGCCCCACCGGTCCAACTTCGGCCATGTGGTTGGGATCCGCCTTCTTGTAACGCGTCTTCACCATGGCCCAAGCCTCCCTGGCACCCTGACGGCAGGCCAAAATCTTCCACAAACGGAAGCGCCGCCGCACTCCCTGTAGCTTCTCCGCAAGCTCCCCGAGGCCTTCGGGTAGGGTGAAGGCTGGCCATAAAGCCTCAATGATGCCACTCATTGCTTGCCGAACCCGTTCGAGCAGTTGCAGCAGCTCGGGAAGTTGATCACCCGTTGATACGGGCATCTCCTCCGCAGGGCGACCTGTGAGTATACCTACAAGACATACTATGTCAATTTGCTTCTTCGCCGAACTCTTCTTTTCAAAGGAGTTTGCCCCAGCACTTACTATAAATGCCGCGACGAAGCCGCTGATTCTCCTTAACGGAGCCGGACAGCTCGGCTCGAGCGCCTTTCAGCTCTTCTGCAAGCTTGGCGTTGGCATCCTGGAGCTTGTTGAACCCTATTCAGCACACTCTCGCCGGCCTTCAGCTGGCGCAGCAATGCTTGCCTATCCGGATCTTGTCCGGCGACACCTGCAATGTCATTATTAGACTTGCGCGCCCGCCGCACAGCGCTTATATTTTTTTAATAAAAATGTGTTACCAGGGGGGGCCTCTGCGTCTCCTCCTGCGGCAGCAAGTGCGGCCTCAAGTTGGGCCTTGCAATCTTGCAGTTCCCAAGACAGCTGGGCATTCTTCTCGGTAAGAGCCTGCGTTTTCAAATGATCCTTAAATCAGTTAGCATAACTACTTTAAGTCTCGGGGGCTACTGGTATATATAACCATTATAATTCCGTTACCCGTATGTCTTTCACATACTGCTCCGTGGCTCTGGTAAAACCATCTTGAGCGGCACGGAGATGCGCGTCCCCTGCGTTAAAGGCATCCAATGCCTCAGGGGAGAAGCACGCTTCACGAAATACTGTCCGGCGGCACCTATGGTTCATGGCGCTCTCCACCTCAGACTTGGTGGCGGACAGTCTGTCGGTGTCCTCCGTTGGAGAAGGATCCGGCCCGCGTCTTGCGCTTGCCTCCCCCTCCAGGCCGGGCGCTGGAGCCTGGCTGGTGTGGTTTGGATCAGCAACTTCTGCGCCCGCAGTCCGGCGAGCACCCTTTCTCCTACAAAGATCATGAGCACTCAGGCGTTTCCTAGGAACGTTGCTTTGAGAATTCAAATACGAGCTATACCTTTGCGGCGACGCTTCCGTCCGCACCGCGCTCCTTTTTCGCCTGTTGGTCCGGACTGGCCTCTGTTGGTCAGCCGCCGCGGGCTCGGCTTCCTGCCGTAAAGGCACTTCCTGTAGCATACCATCGTTCGCGGAGGTTAGAAAAGGGAAAGGAAGAGATAATGGTGTTCGGACCTCGGTCACGGTCACCTGAGAAGCCGGATACAGCCCGGGGTAGTCCGCCGTAATAGCAACCAGAGCATTGTCCATGCTGAGCTGGTGAAATACCCCGTCGATCAGCTCCACCTCGATGTCCGGATCCTCTTCGGAGGCCGGATCTAGGGATCTTTCCGGATCCTCGGGTTGCGGAGCAGGACTTACCATGTCCTCCACAGTCCGGCGTAGATCCTGCGCCGAAGACATAATATGAGAAGCCTAAACTTCGAAAGCATGGGTTGAGCCCTTAAAGGTGTTCGCTTACCCATCCTCTAGGGTTGTTCATGGAAAACCCATTTAAGGGGTTCGTTCGAATGAAGTCCTCCTTCTCCCCCTTGTACAGACCGGACAGGATCTTCACCAGGTCCTCGGTCGAATCCGGCCCTTTGCGGCCATGACGGGTGGCATCGTCTTCCCCGTTGAAATCCCACATAGGGTGGCCTCTATATTGCAATGGCTGTACCCCCCGCATGATGCACGTCGCCATGACTTCGATCATGGTCAACCCAGAGTGGGCCAGCAATCTTATTCGGCCCATTAAGTAATGGACGCTCTTGTCTTCCTCCAATCGGGGGCTCCGTGGGCGCCAGCTTAGCCGTTTCTTCAGGGGAGCAGCATTAAACTCCGGGAGGCCAATCCGGACTGGGTCCGGCAGCGGAGCGTCTCCTATATAAAACCACTCTGAAGGCCAATCTTCGGACGCCTTCTTGGGGGTACCGGGTGGGTATCCGGTCCCGGCGATGCACCATATTTCGGCGCCGCCCACTTGATATATGGACCCCCCGTGAGAGCGGGGTACGAGGCAGAACAACCTCTTCCACAATGCAAAATGGGGCTCAATGCCCAGGAATAGCTCACAAAGAGCTACGTAGCCCGCGATATGCAGGACAGAGGCAGGCGTGAGGTGGTGGAGCTGGAGTCCGTAGAACTCCAGGAGCCCGCGGAGGAACGGATGTATCGGGAATCCGCGTCCCCTTATTAGATAGGGGATGAAGCATACCCGCTCCCCCTTATTGGGGCTCGGGGTAGCCTCCGCTTGCCTCCCACCTTGATAAGTAACCAGCCCGGCTCGAACCGGGATCATGAAGGCCGGAGGGAGATATCCCCCCACTTGGAGCTTTACTAGCTCGCTGTGCAGAACAGAGCACCTCCTCCAATCCCCTGGCGGTGGGCTGGGAGCGCGAGAAGAAGAGCCGTGTCGACGGTCCATGATGGAATGGATTTCTAGATCAAAGGCGCTTCGATGAAGTATTCACGGGAGGAAGACGATGTGGTTTGGATCTGGATTCCTGCCTCTTTTGTAGGCGGACGACTCGCACAACTAGGGGGTAAAACGTAAAAGACACCCTGGCTTTTCGCATTCATGCGACGCGTGGAAAAGGTCCATTATTTGGCGTAGAAGCCGAGGAACACAGTATTCAAGATGAAGCCGGACGCAGTTCGACAGATACATGGAATTTGAAGGGAGAACCCGCCTTGCAACGCCGAAGACATTAAACGTGCTGGACTAATCGTCATTGAAGCCTGGTTCGGGGGCTACTGAGGGAGTCCTGGACTAGGGGGTGTCCGGACAGCGGGACTATCATCGTCCGCCGGACTCCAAGACTACGAAGATACAAGATTGAAGACTCCGTCCCGTGTCCGGATGGGACTTTCCTTGGCGTGGAAGGCAAGCTTGGCAATACGGATATGTAGATCTCCTACCATTGTAACTGACTCTGTGTAACCCTAGCCTCCTCCGGTGTCTATATAAACCGGAGGGCTTTAGTCCGTAGGACACAACATACATTACAACAATCATACCATAGGCTAGCTTCTAGGGTTTAGCCTCCTTGATCTCGTGGTAGATCTACTCTTGTACTACCCATATCATCAATATTAATCAAGCAGGACGTAGGGTTTTACCTCCATCAAGAGGGCCCGAACCTGGGTAAAAACATCGTGTCCCTCGTCCCCTGTTACCATCCGCCTAGACGCACAGTTCGGGACCCCCTACCCGAGATCCGCCGGTTTTGACACCGACAAACATTTTCACGGATGGAGTTGAAACGATGCTTGATGTGCCTGGTCTTCTTGTGAAACCTGGGCTCCTGGGCAAGGGCAATAGCTCCAGTGTTGTCACAGAAGAGTTTGATCGGCCCCGATGCATTGGGTATGACTCCTAGGTCGGTGATGAACTCCTTCACCCAAATCGCTTCATGCGCTGCCTCCGAGGCTGCCATGTACTCCGCTTCACACGTAGATCCCGCCACGACGCTCTGCTTGCAGCTGCACCAGCTTACTGCTCCACCATTCAACATATACACGTATCCGGTTTGTGACTTAGAGTCATCCAGATATGAGTCGAAGCTAGCGTCGACGAAACCCTTTACAACGAGCTCTTCGTCTCCTCCATAAACGAGAGACATGTCCTTTGTCCTTTTCAGGTACTTCAGGATATTCTTGACCGCTGTCCAGTGTTCCTTGCCGGGATTACTTTGGTATCTTGCTACCAAACTTACGGCAAGGTTTACATCGGGTCTGGTACACAGCATGGCATACATAATAGATCCTATGGCTGAAGCATAGGGGATGACACTCATCTCTTCTTTATCTTTTGCCGTGGTCGGTGACTGAGCTGAGCTCAATCTCACACCTTGTAACATAGGCAAGAACCCCTTCTTGGACTGATCCATTTTGAACCTTTTCAAAATCTTATCAAGGTATGTGCTTTGTGAAAGACCTATGAGGCATCTCGATCTATCTCTATAGATCTTGATGCCTAATATATAAGCAGCTTCTCCAAGGTCTTTCATTGAAAAACACTTATTCAAGTAGGCCTTAATGCTGTCCAGAAGTTCTATATTATTTCCCATCAAGAGTATGTCATCTACATATAATATGAGAAATGCTACAGAGCTCCCACTCACTTTCTTGTAAACGCAGGCTTCTCCATAAGTCTGCATAAACCCAAACGCTTTGATCATCTCATCAAAGCGAATGTTCCAACTCCGAGATGCTTGCACCAGTCCATAAATGGATCACTGGAGCTTGCATACTTTGTTAGCGTTCTTAGGATCGACAAAACCTTCCGGCTGCATCATATACAGCTCTTCCTTAAGATGTCCGTTAAGGAATGCCGTTTTGACGTCCATCTGCCATATCTCATAATCATAGTATGCGGCAATTGCTAACATGATTTGGACGGACTTCAGCTTTGCTACGGGAGAGAATGTCTCGTCGTAGTCAATCCCTTGAACTTGTCGATAACCCTTAGCGACAAGTCGAGCTTTATAGATGGTAACATTACCATCCGCGTCCGTCTTCTTCTTAAAAATCCATTTGTTTTCTATCGCTCGCCGATCATCGGACAAGTCTGTCAAAGTCCATACTTTGTTTTCATACATGGATTTTATCTCGGATTTCATGGCTTCAAGCCATTTGTTGGAATCTGGGCCCGCCATCGCTTCTTCATAGTTCGAAGGTTCACCGTTGTCTAACAACATGATTTCCAGGACAGGGTTGCCGTACCACTCTGGTGCGGAACGTGTCCTTGTGGACCTACGAAGTTCAGTAGTAACTTGATCCGAAGTACCTTGATCATCATCATTGTTTTCCTCTTCAGTTGGTGTGGGCATCACAGGAACGGTCTCCTGTGCTGCACCACTTTCCCGTTCGAGAGGTAGTACTTCATCGAGTTCTACTTTCCTCCCACTTACTTCTTTCGAGAGAAACTCTTTTTCCAGAAAGCATCCGTTCTTGGCAACAAAGATCTTGCCTTCGGATCTTAAGTAGAAGGTATACCCGATAGTTTCCTTAGGGTATCCTATGAATACACATTTTTCCGACTTTGGTTCGAGCTTTTCAGGTTGAAGTTTCTTGACATAAGCATCGCATCCCCAAACTTTTAGAAACGACAGCTTAGGTTTCTTCCCAAACCATAATTCATACGGGGTCGTCTCAACGGATTTAGACGGTGCCCTATTTAAAGTGAATGTAGCTGTCTCTAGAGCGTATCCCCAAAATGATAGCGGAAATCGGTAAGAGACATCATAGACCGCACCATATCCAATAGAGTGCGATTACGACGTTCGGACACACCGTTTCGCTGAGGTGTTCCAGGCGGCGTGAGTTGTGAAACGATTCCACATTTCCTTAAGTGTGTACCAAATTCGTGACTTAAGTATTCTCCTCCACGATCTGATCGTAGGAACTTTATCTTTCGGTCACGTTGATTCTCCACCTCATTCTGAAATTCCTTGAACTTTTTGAAGGTCTCAGACTTGTGTTTCATTAAGTAGACATACCCATATCTACTTAAGTCATCAGTGAGAGTGAGAACATAACGATATCCTCCGCGAGCCTCAACGCTCATTGGACCGCACACATCGGTATGTATGATTTCCAACAAGTTGGTTGCTCGCTCCATTGTTCCGGAGAACGGAGTCTTGGTCATTTTGCCCATGAGGCATGGATCGCATGTGTCAAACGATTCATAATCAAGAGACTCTAAAAGTCCATCAGCATGGAGCTTCTTCATGCGCTTGACACCAATGTGACCAAGGCGGCAGTGCCACAAGTATGTGGGACTGTCGTTATCAACTTTACATCTCTTGGCATCCACACTATGAACATGTGTAATATTACGCTCGAGATTCATCAAGAATAAACCATTGACCATCGGAGCATGACCATAAAACATATCTCTCATATAAATCGAACAACCATTATTCTCAGACTTAAATGAGTAGCCATCTCGTATTAAACGAGATCCAGATACAATGTTCATGCTCAAACTTGGCACTAAATAACAATTATTAAGGTTCAAAACTAATCCCGTGGGTAAATGTAGAGGCAGCGTGCCGACGGCGATCACATCGACTCTGGAACCATTCCCGACGCGCATCGTCACCTCGTCCTTCGCCAGTCTCCGTTTATTCCGCAGCTCCTGCTGTGAGTTACAAATATGAGCAACGGCACCGGTATTAAATACCCAGGAGTTACTACGAGTACTGGTAAGGTACACATCAATCACATGTATATCAAATATACCTTTGGTGTTGCCGGCCTTCTTATCCGCTAAGTATTTGGGGCAGTTCCGCTTCCAGTGACCCTTCCCCTTGCAATAAAAGCACTCAGTCTCAGGCTTGGGTCCATTCTTTGACTTCTTCCCAGTAACTGGCTTACCAGGCGCGGCAACATCTTTGCCGTCCTTCTTGAAGTTCTTCTTACCCTTGCCCTTCTTGAACTTAGTGGTCTTATTGACCATCAACACTTGATGTTCTTTCTTGATTTCAGCCTCTGCTGACTTCAGCATCGAGAACACTTCAGGAATGGTCTTTTCCATCCCCTGCATGTTGTAGTTCATCACAAAGCTCTTGTAGCTTGGTGGGAGCGACTGGAGGATTCTGTCAATGACCGCCTCATCTGGGAGGTTAATGTTCAGCTGGGTCATACGGTTGTGCAACCCAGACATCTTCAGGATGTGCTCACTGACAGAACTGTTTTCCTCCATCTTACAACTGTAGAACTTGTCGGAGACATCATATCTCTCGACCCGGGCATGAGCTTGGAAAACTAGTTTCAGCTCTTCGAACATCTCATATGCTCCGTGATGCTCAAAACGCTTTTGGAGCCCTGGTTCTAAGCTGTAAAGCATGCCGCACTGAACGAGGGAGTAATCATCAGCACGAGTTTGCCAAGCATTCATAATGTCTTGGTTCTCTGGGACGGGAGCGTCACCTAGCGGTCCTTCTAGGACATATTGCTTCCTGGCAGCTATGAGGATGATCCTCAGGTTCCGGACCCAGTCCGTATAGTTGCTGCCATCATCTTTCAGCTTTGTTTTCTCTAGGAATGCGTTGAAGTTCATGTTGACATTAGCATTGGCCATTTGATCTACAAGACATATTTGCAAAGGTTTCAGACTAAGTTCATGATAATAAAGTTCTAATCAAATTATGAACTCCCACTCAGATTAGACATCCCTCTAGTCATCTAAGTGTTACACGATCCGAGTCGACTAGCCCGTGGCCGATCATCACGTGAGACGGACTAGTCATCGTCGGTGAACATCTTCATGTTGATCGTATCTTCCATATGACTCGTGTTCGACCTTTCGGTCTCCGTGTTCCGAGGCCATGTCTGCACATGCTAGGCTTGTCAAGTTAACACTAAGTGTTTTCGCTGTGTAAAACTGTCTTACACCCGTTGTATGTGAACGTAAGAATCCATCACACCCGATCATCACGTGGTGCTTAGAAGCGACGAACTGTAGCAACGGTGCACAGTTAGGGGAGAACACTTCTTGAAATTTTTGTAAGGGATCATCTTATTTACTACCGTCGTCCTAAGTAAACAAGATGCATAAACATAATAAACATCACATGCAATTATATAGTTGTGACATGATATGACCAATATCATATAGCTCCATTGATCTCCATCTTCGGGGCTCCATGATCATCTTGTCACCGGCTTGACACCATGATCTCCATCATCATGATCTCCATCATCGTGTCTTCATGAAGTTGTCACGCCAACGACTACTTCTACTTCTATGGCTAACACGTTTAGCAATAAAGTAAAGTAGTTTACATGGCGTTCTTCAATGACACGCAGGTCATACAAAAAATAAAGACAACTCCTATGGCTCCTGCCGGTTGTCATACTCATCGACATGCAAGTCGTGAATCCTATTACAAGAACATGATCTCATACATCACAATTCATCATTCATCACAACTTCTGGCCATATCACATCACATGATCAATCGCTGCAAAAACAAGTTAGACGTCCTCTAATTGTTGTTGCATCTTTTACATGGCTGCAATTGGGTTCTAGCAAGAATGTTTTCTTACCTACGAATAACCACAACGTGATTGTGTCAACTTCTATTTACCCTTCATAAGGGCCCTGTTCATCGAATCCGCTCCAACTAAAGTGGGAGAGACAGACACCCGCCAGCCACCTTATGCAACTAGTGCATGTTAATCGGTGGAACCGGTCTCACATAAGCGTACGTGTAAGGTTGGTCCGGGCTGCTTCATCCCACAATACCGTTGAAGCAAGAAAAGACTAGTAGAGGCAAGTAAGTTGACAAGATCCACGCCCACAACAAAATTGTGTTCTACTCGTGCATTAGAGAACTATGCATAGACCTAGCTCTGATACCACTTTTGGGGAACGTTGCAGAAAATTAAAATTTTTCCTACGGTTTCACCAAGATCCATCTATGAGTTCATCTAAGCAACGAGTCATAGGAGAGAGTTTGCATCTACATACCACTTGTAGATCGCGTGCGGAAGCTTGCAAGGGGATGGTGATGATGGAGTCGTACTCGACGTGATTCGAATCACCGATGTCCAAGTGCTGAACGGACAGCACCTCCGCGTTCAACACACGTACGGGACGGGAGACGTCTCCTCCTTCTTGATCCAGCAAGGGGGAAGGAGAGGTTGAGGAAGCTCGCTCCAACGGCAGCACGACGGCGTGGTGGTGTTGGGGCAGCAGTACTCCGATAGGGCTTCGCAAGCGCGTAACGGAGGAGGAGATGTGTTGGGGAGGGGAGGAGCTGCGCCTTGGCAATCGGGTACAGCAGCCCTCCCCCACCCCTCTATTTATAGGGGAAGGGGCAAGGGGGGCCGACCCCTCTAGATGGTATCTAGAGGGGGGGCGGTGGCCAGGGAGGGGATGCTTGCCCCCCAAGCAAGGGGGGCGCCCCCTTCAGGGTTTCCCCCCAACCCTAGGCGCATGGGCCCAAGGTGGGGGCGCGCCCAGCCCTCCAGGGGCTGGCTCCCTCCCCTTTGCGGCCCATGTGGCCCTCCGGGAGGGGTGGCCCCTCCCGGTGGACCCCCGGAACCCCTCCGGTGGCCTCGGTACAATACCGATAACCCCCGGAAACTTTCCGGTGTCCGTATGACAACTTCCCATATATAAAACTTCACCTCCGGACCATTCCGGACTCCTCGTGACGTCCGGGATCTCATCCGGGACTCCGAACAACATTCGGTAGTCACATACTAGTCTTCCTAATAACCCTAGCGTCACCGAACCTTAAGTGTGTAGACCCTACGGGTTCGGGAGACACGCAGACATGACCGAGACGACTCTCGGGCAATAACCAACAGCAGGATCTGGATACCCATGTTGGCTCCCACATTCTCCTCGATGATTTCATCGGTTGAACCACGATGTCGAGGATTCGATCAAAACCCTGTATGCAATTCCCTTTGTCAATCGGTACGTTACTTGCCCGAGACTCGATCGTCGGTATCCCAATACCTTGTTCAGTCTCGTTACCGGCAAGTCACTTTACTCGTACCATAATGCATGATCCATGGCCAACACCTTGGTCACCTTGAGCTCATTATGATGATGCATTACCGAGTGGGCCCAGAGATACCTCTCCGTCATACGGAGTGACAAATCCCAGTCTCGATCCGTGTCAACCCAACAGATACTTTCGAAGATACCTGTAATGCACCTTTATTGTCACCCAGTTACGTTGTGACGTTTGATACACCCAAGGCACTCCTACGGTATCCGGGAGTTACACGATCTCATGGTCGAAGGAAGAGATACTTGACATTGGCAAAGCTCTAGCAAACGAACTACACGATCTTTATGCTATGCTTAGGATTGGGTCTAGTCCATCACATCATTCTCCTAATGATGTGATCCCGTTATCAATGACATCCAATGTCCATAGTCAGGAAACCATGACTATCTGTTGATCACAACGAGCTAGTCAACTAGAGGCTCACTAGGGACATATTGTGGTCTATGTGTTCACACGTGTATTACGATTTCCGGATAATACAGTTATAGCATGAACAAAAGACAATTATCATGAACAATGAAATATAATAATACTTTTATTATTGCCTCTAGGGCATATTTCCAACAAGATGATGGTAGCAATTACATGGACTGGGTCCGTAACCTGAGGATTATCCTCATTGCTGCACAGAAAAGTTACGTCCTGGAAGCACCGCTGGGTGCCAGGCCTGCTGCTGATGCAACTGACGACGTTAAGAACGTCTGGCAGAGCAAAGCTGATGACTACTCTATAGTTCAGTGTGCCATGCTTTACGGCTTAGAACCGGGTCTTCAACGACGTTTTGAACGTCATGGAGCATATGAAATGTTCCAGGAGTTGAAGTTAATATTTCAAGCAAATGCCCGGATTGAGAGATATGAAGTCTCCAATAAGTTCTACAGCTGCAAGATGGAGGAGAATAGTTCTGTCAGTGAGCATATACTCAAAATGTCTGTGGTATAATAATCACTTGATTCAACTGGGAGTTAATCTTCCGGATGATAGCGTCATTGACAGAATTCTCCAATCACTGCCACCAATCTACAAGAGCTTTGTGATGAACTATAATATGCAAGGGATGAACAAGACTATTCCCGAGCTCTTCGCAATGCTAAAAGCTGCGGAGGTAGAAATCAAGAAGGAGCATCAAGTGTTGATAGTCAACAAGACCACTAGTTTCAAGAAAAAGGGCAAAGGGAAGAAGAAGGGGAACTTCAAGAACAACAGCAGGCAAGTTGCTGCTCAAGAGAAGAAACCCAAGTCTGGACCTAACCCTGAAACTGAGTGCTTCTATTGCAAGCAGACTGTTCACTGGAAGCGGAACTGCCCCAAGTATTTGGCGGATAAGAAGGATGGCAAAGTGAGCAAAGGTATATGTGATATACATGTTATTGATGTGTACCTAACTAGAGCTCATAGTAGCACCTGGGTATTTGATACTGGTTCTGTTGCTAATATTTGCAACTCGAAACAGGGACTACGGAATAAGCGAGCACTGGCCAAGGACGAGGTGACGATGCGCGTGGGAAACGGTTCCAAAGTCGATGTGATCGCGGTCGGCACGCTACCTCTACATCTACCTTCGGGATTAGTTTTAGACCTGAATAATTGTTATTTGGTGCCAGCATTGAGCATGAACATTATATCTGGATCTTGTTTGATGCGAGACGGTTATTCATTTAAATCAGAGAATAATGGTTGTTCTATTTATATGAGTAATATCTTTTATGGTCATGCACCCTTGAAGAGTGGTCTATTTTTATTGAATCTCGATAGTAGTGATACACATATTCATAATGTTGAAGCCAAAAGATGCAGAGTTGTTAATGATAGTGCAACTTATTTGTGGCAATGCCGTTTAGGTCATATCGGTGTAAAACGCATGAAGAAACTCCATACTGATAGACTTTTGGAATCACTTGATTATGAATCACTTGGTACTTGCGAACCGTGCCTCATGGGCAAGATGACTAAAACACCGTTCTCCGGTACTATGGAGAGCAACAGATTTGTTGGAAATCATACATACAGATATATGTGGTCCGATGAATGTTGAAGCTCATGGCGGATATCGTTTTTTTCTCACCTTCATAGATGATTTAAGCAGATATGGGTATACCTACTTAATGAAGCATAAGTCTGAAACATTTGAAAAGTTCAAAGAATTTCAGAGTGAAGTGGAAAATCACCATAACAAGAAAATAAAGTTTCTACGATCTGATCGTGGAGGAGAATATTTGAGTTACGAGTTTGGTTTACATTTGAAACAATGCGGAATAGTTTCGCAACTCACGTCACCTGGAACACCACAAAGAAATGGTGTGTCCGAACGTCGTAATCGTACTTTACTAGATATGGTGCGATCTATGATGTCTCTTACTGATTTACCGCTATCGTTTCGGGGTTATGCTTTAGAGACGGCTGCATTCACGTTAAATAGGGCACCATCAAAATCCGTTGAGACGACGCCTTATGAACTGTGGTTTGGCAAGAAACCAAAGTTGCCGTTTCTTAAAGTTTGGGGCTGCGATTCTTATGTGAAGAAACTTCAACCAGATAAGCTCAAACCCAAATCGAAGAAATGTGTCTTCATAGGATACCCAAAAGAGACTGTTGGGTACCCCTTCTGAAGGAAATATGCCCTAGAGGCAATAATAAAGTTATTATTTATTTCCTTATTTCATGATAAATGTTTATTATTCATGCTAGAATTGTATTAACCGGAAACATAATACATGTGTGAATACATAGACAAACATAGTGTCACTAGTATGCCTCTACTTGACTAGCTCGTTTATCAAAGATGGTTATGTTTCCTAGCCATGGACAAAAGAGTTGTCATTTGATTAACGGGATCACATCATTAGGAGAATGATGTGATTGACATGACCCATTCTGTTAGCCTAGCACTTGATCGTTTAGTATACTGCTATTGCTTTCTTCATGACTTATACAAAGTTCCTGCAACTATGAGATTGTGCAACTCCCGTTTACCGGAAGAACACTTTGTGTGCTACCAAACATCACAACGTAACTGGGTGATTATAAAGGTGCTCTACAGGTGTTTCCGAAGGTACATGTTGGGTTGGCATAATTCGAGATTAGGATTTGTCACTCCGATTGTCGGAGAGGTATCTCTGGGCCCTCTCGGTAATACTCATCACCTAAGCCTTGCAAGCATGTAACTAATGAGTTAGTTATGAGATGATGTATTACGGAACGAGTAAAGAGACTTGCCGGTAACGAGATTGAACTAGGTATTGGATACCGACGATCAAATCTCGGGCAAGTAACATATCGATGACAAAGGGAACAAAGTATGTTGTTATGCGGTTTGACCGATAAAGATCTTCGTAGAATATGTAGGAACCAATATGGGCATCCAGGTTCCACTATTGGTTATTGACCGAGAATGGTTTTAGGTCATGTCTACATAGTTCTCGAACCCGTAGGGTCCGCACGCTTAACGTTTCGATGACAGTTTTATTATGAGTTTATAAGTTTTGATGTACCGAAGTTTGTTCGGAGTCCCGGATGTGATCACGGACATGACGAGGAGTCTCGGAATGGTCGAGACATAAAGATTGATATATTGGACGACTATATTCGGACACCGGAAAGGTTCC
>LT934121.1:607275240-607341408 GCA_900231445.1 Triticum turgidum subsp. durum | reverse complement strand
CCAGGGTGGGCCGCGCGCCCCCTCTCCCTCTGGTCCGAATTGGACAAGGAGGGGGGCGGCGCCCCCCTTTCCTTCCGCCCTCTCCCCCTTCCTTCCCCCTCCTAGTAGGAGTAGGAAAGGAGGAATCCTACTCCTACTAGGAGGAGGATTCCTCCTCCCTTGGCGCGCCCAAAGGGGCCGGCCGGCCTCCCCCCTCCCTCCTTTATATACGGGGGCAGGGGGCACCCCATGGACACACAAGTTGATCTACGGATTGTTCCTTAGCCGTGTGCGGTGCCCCCTTCCACCATATTCCACCTCGGTCATATCGTCGCAAAGCTTAGGCGAAGCCCTGCGCCGGTAGAACATCAAGATCATCACCACACCGTCATGCTGACGGAACTCTCCCTCGACACTCGGCTGGATCGGAGTTCGAGGGACGTCATCGAGCTGAACGTGTGCTGAACTCGGAGGCTCCGTACGTTCGGTGCTTGGATCGGTCGGATCGTGAAGACGTACGACTACATCAACCGCGTTGTGCTAACGCTTCCGCTTACGGTCTACGAGGGTACGTGGACATACACTCTCCTCTCTCATTGCTATACCATCACCATGATCTTGCGTGTGCGTAGGAATTTTTTTGAAATTACTACTTTCCCCAATAGTGGTATCAGAGCCTAGGTTTTATGCGTTGATGTTATATGCACGAGTAGAACACAAGTGAGTTGTGGACGATATAAGTCATACTGCCTACCATCATGTCATACTTTGGTTCAGCGGTATTGTGAGATGAAGCGGCCCGGACCGACATTACGCGTACGCTTACGCGAGACTGGTTTCACCGTTACGAGCACTCGTGCTTAAAGGTGGCTGGCGGGTGTCTGTCTCTCTCACTTTAGTTGAACCGAGTGTGGCTACGCCCGGTCCTTGTGAAGGTTAAAACGGAGTCTATTTGACAAACTATCGTTGTGGTTTTTGATGCGTAGGTAAGAACGGTTCTTGCTAAGCCCGTAGCAGCCACGTAAAGTTTGCAACAACAAAGTAGAGGACGTCTAACTTGTTTTTGCAGGGCATGTTGTGATGTGATATGGTCAAGACGTGATGAGATATAAGTTGTTGTATGAGATGATCATGTTTTGTTGAAGTTATCGGCAACTGGCAGAAGCTCTATGGTTGTCTCTTTGTTGCATAAGATGCAAGTGCCAAATGATTGCTTTACTTTATCGCTATGCGATAGCAATAGTTGCAAGAGCAATAGTTTGCGAGACGACCCTGTGACGACACATTGATATAGATCAAGATGATGAAGATCATGGTGTCGTGCCGATGACGATAGAGATCATGACAGTACTTTGGAGATGGAGATCAAAGGCGCAAGATGATCATGGCCATATCATGTCACATATTTTGATTGCATATGATGTTTATCTGTTATACATCTTATTCTGTTTTGTTTGACGGTAGCATTTTAAGATGATCTCTCACTAAAATTATCAAGAAGTGTTCTCCCTGAGTATGCACCGTTGCTAAAGTTCGTCGTGCCGAGACACCACGTGATGATCGGGTGTGATAAGCTCTACGTCCATCTACAACGGGTGCAAGCCAGTTTTGCACACGCGGAATACTCAGGTTAAACTTGACGAGCCTAGCATATGCAGATATGGCCTCGGAGCACGGAGACCGAAAGGTCGAGCATGAATCATATAGTAGATATGATCAACATAGTGATGTTCACCATTGAAAACTACTCCATCTCACGTGATGATCGGTCATGGTTTAGTTGATTTGGATCACGTGATCACTTAGATGACTAGAGAGATGTCTGTCTAAGTGGGAGTTCTTAAGTAATATGATTAATTGAACTTTAATTTATCATGAACTTAGTCCTTGTAGTATTTTGCAAATTATGTTGTAAGATTAGCTTGCGTTGTTGCGTTCATATGTTTATTTTGATATGTTCCTAGAGAAAATTGTGTTGAAAAATGTTAGTAGCAATGATGCGGATTTGATCCGTGATCTGAGGTTTATCCTCATTGCTGCACAGAAGAATTATGTCCTTGATGCACCGCTAGGTGACAGACCTATTGCAGGAGCAGATGCAGACGTTATGAACGTTTGGCTAGCTCAAAAGGATGACTACTTGATAGTTTAGTGCACCATGCTTAAACGGCTTAGAATCGGGACTTCAAAGACGTTTTGAACGTCATGGACCATATGAGATGTTCCAGGAGTTGAAGTTAATATTTCCAGCAAATACCCGAGTTGAGAGATATGAAGTCTCCAACAAGTTCTAAAGCTAAAAGATGGAGGAGAATCGCTCCACTAGTGAGCATGTGCTCAGATTGTCTGGGTACTTCAATCGCTTGAATCAAGTGGGAGTTAATCTTCCAGATAAGATAGTCATTGACAGAATTCTCTAGTCACCATCACTAAGTTACGAGAACTTCGTGATGAACTATAGTATGCAAGGGATGACGAAAACGATTCCCGAGCTCTTCGTGATGTTGAAATCGACGAAGGTAGAAATCAAGAAAAGACCATCAAGTGTTGATGATTGACAAGACCACTAGTTTCAAGAGAAGGGCAAAGGGAATGAAAGGGAACTTCAAGTGGAAAGACAAGCAAGTTGTCACTCCTGCGAAGAAGCCCAAAGCTGGACCATAGCCTGAAACTGAGTGTTTACACTACAAAGGAAATGGTCACTGGAAGCGGAAATGCCCTGAATATTTGGTGGATAAGAAGGATGGCAAAGTGAACAAGGGTATATTTGATATACAGATTATTGATGTGTGCCTTACTAGTGTTTATAGTAGCCCCTGAGTATTTGATACTTGTTCGGTTGCTAAGATTAGTAACTCGAAACAGGAGTTACAGAATAAACAAAGACTAGTTGAAGGGGAAGTGACGATGAGTATTGGAAGTAGTTCCAAGATTGATATGATCATCATCGCACACTCCCTATATTTTCAGGATTAGTGTTAAACCTAAATAAATGTTATTTGGCGTTTGCGTTGAGCATGAATATGATTTGATCATGTTTATTGCAATACGGTTATTCATTTAAAATCAGAGAATAATTGTTGTTCTGTTTACATGAATAAAACCTTCAATGGTCATACACCCAATGAAAATAGTTTGTTGGATCTCGATCGTAGTGATACACATATTCATAATATTGAGGCCAAAAGCTGCAAAGTTAATAATGATAGTGCAACTTATTTGTGGCACTGCCGTTTGGGTCATATTGGTGTAAAGCGCATGAAGAAACTCCATAAAGATGGATTTTCGGAATCACTTGGTTATGAATCATTTGATGCTTGCGAACCGTGCCTTTTTGGCAAGATGACTAAAACTCCGTTCTTCGGAACAATGGAACGAGCTACCGACTTATTGGAAATAATACATACTGATGTATGCAGACCAATGAGTATGAAGGCTCGTGGCAAGTATCGTTATTTTCTGACCTTCACAAGATGATTTGAGCAGATATGGGTATATCTACTTGATGAAACATAAGTCTGAAATAGTTGAAAGGTTCAAAGAATTTTAGAGTGAAGTGGAAAATCATCGTAACAAGAAAAAAAAGTTTCTGCGATCTGATCGCGGAGAGGAATATTTGAGTTACGAGTTTGGTCTTCAATTAAAACAATGTGGAATAGTTTCACAGCTCACGCCACCTGGAACACCAAAACGTTATGGTGTGTCCGAACGTCGTAACCGCACTTTATTGGATATGGTGCAATCTATGATGTCTCTTACTGATTTATCAATATTGTTTTGGGGTTATGCATTAGAGACAGGTGCATTCACATTAAAAGGGCACCATCTAAATCCGTTGAGACGACAACATATGAACTGTGGTTTAGCAAGAAACCCAAGTTGTCGTTTCTTAAAGTTTGGAGTTGCGATGCTTATATGAAAAAGGTTTTGAACCTGATAAGCTCAAACCCAAATCGGAGAAGTGCGTCTTCATAGAATACCCAAAGGAAACTGTTGGGTACTCCTTCTATCACAGATCCGAAGGCAAAACATTCGTTGCTAAGAATGGATCCTTTCTAGAGAAGGAGTTTCTCTCGAAAGAAGTGAGTGGGAGGAAAGTAGAGCTTGATAAGGTAATCTATACCTTCTCCCGAATTGGAAAATAGTTCATCACTGAAATCAGTTCCAGTGATTCGTACACCAATTAGTGAGGAAGCTAATGATGATGATCATGAAACTTCTGATCAAGTTACTACAGAACCTCGTAGGTCTTTCAGAGTACGGTCCGCACTAGAGTGGTACGGTAATCCTGTTCTGAAAGTCATGTTACTAGACCATGATAAACCTACGAACTATGAGGAAGCGATGATGAGCCCAGATTCTGCGAAATGGCTTGAGACCATAAAATCTGAGATATGATCCATGTATGAAAACAAAGTATGGACTTTGATTGACTTGCTCGATGATCAGCAAGCCTTGTTGAATAAATGGATCTTCAAGAGGAAGACAGACACTGATAGTAGTGTTACTATCCACTAAGCTCGACTTGTTGCAAAAGGTTTTCAACAAGTTCAAGGGGTTGAATATGATGAGATTTTCTCACTCGTATCGATGCTTAAGTCTGTCGGAATCATGTTAGCAATTGCCACATTTTATGAAATCTGGCAAATGGATGTCAAAACTGCATTCCTTAATGGATTTATTAAAGAAGAGTTGTATATGATGCAACCAGAAGGTTTTGTCAATCCTAAAGGTGCTAACAAAATGTGCAAGCTCCAGCGATCCATCTATGGACTGGTGCAAGCATCTCGGAGTTGGAATATACGCTTTGATAAGTTGATCAAAGCATATAGTCTTATATGGACTTACGATGAAGCCTGTATTTACAATAAAGTGAGTGGGAGCACTACAGCCTTTCTGATTAGTATATGTGAGTGACATATTGTTGATCAGAAATGATGTAGAATTTTTCTGAAAAGCATAAAGGAGTGTTTTAAAGGAGTTCTTTAAAAAGAAAAGACCTCAGTAAAAGCTACTTACATATTGAGCATCAAGATCTATTGAGATAGATCAAGACGCTTGATAAGATTTTCAATGAGTACATACCTTGGCAAGATTTTGAAATAGTTCAAAATGGAACAGTCAAAGAAAGAGTTCTTGCCTGTGTTGCAAAGGTATGAAATTGAGTAAGACTCAAATCCCGACCACAGCAGAAAATAGAAAGAGAATGAAAAATCATTCCCTATGCCTCAGTCATAGGTTCTATAAAGTATGCTATGCTATGTACCAGACCTATTGTATACCTTGCTCTGTATTTGGCAAGGGAGTACAATAGTGATCTAGGAGTAGATCACTGGACATTGGTCAAGAATATCCTTAGTAAGGACTAAGGAGATGTTTCTCGATTATGGAGGTGATAAAAGAGTTTGTTGTAAAAGTTACATCAGTACAAACATTTATACTGATCCAGATGACTCTAAGTCTCAACCTAGATACATATTGAAAGTGGGAGCAATTAGCTAGAGTAGCTCCGTGCAGAGCATTATGGACATAAAATATTTGCAAAATACATACGGCTCTGAATGTGACAGACCCGTTGACTAAGCTTCTCTCACGAGCAAAACATGATCACACTCTAGTAAACCCTTTGGATGTTGGTCACATGATGATGTGAACTATGGGTGTTAATCATATACAGATATGAATATTGGTGTTAAATCACATGGCGATGTGAACTAGATTATTGACTCTAGTGCAAGTGGGAGACTGAAGGAAATATGCCCTAGAGGCAATAATAAAGTTATTATTTATTTCCTTATTTCATGATAAATGTTTATTATTCATGCTAGAATTGTATTAACCGGAAACATAATACATGTGTGAATACATAGACAAACATAGTGTCACTAGTATGCCTCTACTTGACTAGCTCGTTTATCAAAGATGGTTATGTTTCCTAGCCATGGAAAAAAGAGTTCTCATTTGATTAACGGGATCACATCATTAGGAGAATGATGTGATTGACATGACCCATTCTGTTAGCCTAGCACTTGATCGTTTAGTATACTGCTATTGCTTTCTTCATGACTTATACAAAGTTCCTGCAACTATGAGATTGTGCAACTCCCGTTTACCGGAAGAACACTTTGTGTGCTACCAAACGTCACAACGTAACTGTGTGATTATAAAGGTGCTCTACAGGTGTTTCCGAAGGTACATGTTGGGTTGGCATAATTCGAGATTAGGATTTGTCACTCCGATTGTCGGAGAGGTATCTCTGGGCCCTCTCGATAATACTCATCACCTAAGCCTTGCAAGCATGTAACTAATGAGTTAGTTATGAGATGATGTATTACGGAACGAGTAAAGAGACTTGCCGGTAACGAGATTGAACTAGGTATTGGATACCGATGATCAAATCTCGGGCAAGTAACATACCGATGACAAAGGGAACAAAGTATGTTGTTATGCGGTTTGACCAATAAAGATCTTCGTAGAATATGTAGGAACCAATATGGGCATCCAGGTCCTGCTATTGGTTATTGACCGAGAATGGTTTTAGATCATGTCTACATAGTTCTCGAACCCGTAGGGTCCGCACGCTTAACGTTTCGATGATAGTTTTATTATGAGTTTATAAGTTTTGATGTACCGAAGTTTGTTCGGAGTACCAGATGTGATCACGGACATGACGAGGAGTCTCGGAATGGTCGATACATAAAGATTGATATATTGGACGACTATATTCGGACACCGGAAAGGTTCCGGGAGTTTTCGGAGAAAACCGGAGTGCCGGGGGGTTACCGGAACCCCCGGGAGAGTTAATGGGCCACATGGGCCTAGGTGGGAAGAGAGAGGGGCGGCCAGGGTGGGCCGCGCGCCCCCTCTCCCTCTGGTCCGAATTGGACTAGGAGGGGGGGGGGGGCAGCGCCCCCCTTTCCTTCCCCCCTCTCCCCCTTCCTTCCCCCTCCTAGTAGGAGTAGGAAAGGAGGAATCCTACTCCTACTAGGAGGAGGATTCCTCCTCCCTTGGCGCGCCCAAAGGGGCCGGCCGGCCTCCCCCCTCCCTCCTTTATATACGGGGGCAGGGGGCACCCCATGGACACACAAGTTGATCTACGGATCGTTCCTTAGCCGTGTGCGGTGCCCCCTTCCACCATATTCCACCTCGGTCATATCATCGCGAAGCTTAGGCGAAGCCCTGCGCCGGTAGAACATCAAGATCGTCACCACGCCGTCGTGCTGACGGAACTCTCCCTCGACACTCGGCTGGATCGGAGTTCGAGGGATGTCATCGAGCTGAACGTGTGCTGAACTCGGAGGCTCCGTACGTTCGGTGCTTGGATCGGTCGGATCGTGAAGCCGTACGACTACATCAACCGCGTTGTGCTAACGCTTCCGCTTACGGTCTACGAGGGTACGTGGACATACACTCTCCTCTCTCGTTGCTATACCATCACCATGATCTTGCGTGTGCGTAAGAATTTTTTTGAAATTACTACGTTCCCCAACACCTTCTATCACAGATCCGAAGGCAAGACATTCGTTGCTAAGAATGGATCCTTTCTAGAGAAGGAGTTTCTCTCGAAAGAAGTGAGTGGGAGGAAAGTAGAACTTGATGAGGTAACTGTACCTGCTCCCTTATTGGAAAGTAGTTCATCACGGAAATCAGTTCCTGTGATAAATGCACCAATTGGTGAGGAAGCTAATGATATTGATCATGAAACTTCAGATCAAGTGTCTACTGAACCTCGTAGGTCTTCCAGAGTAAGATCCGCACCAGAGTGGTACGGTAATCCTGTTCTGGAAGTCATGTTACTTGACCATGATGAACCTACGAACTATGAGGAAGCGATGATGAGCCCATATTCCGCAAAATGGCTAGAGGCCATGAAATCTGAGATGGGATCCATGTATGAGAACAAAGTATGGACTTTGGTTGACTTGCCCGATGATCGGCAAGCCATTGAGAATAAATGGATCTTTAAGAAGAAGACTGACGCTGACGGTAATGTAACTGTCTATAAAGCTTGACTTCTTGCGAAAGGTTTTCGACAAGTTTAAGGGGTTGACTATGATGAGACTTTCTCACCCGTAGCGATGCTTAAGTCTGTCCAAATCATGTTAGCAATTGCCGCATTTGATGATTATGAAATTTGGCAGATGGATGTCAAAACTGCATTCCTGAATGGATTTCTAGAAGAAGAGTTGTATATTATGCAACTAGAAGGTTTTGTCGATCCTAAAGGAGCTAACAAAGTGTGCAAGCTCCAGCGATCAATCTATGGTCTGGTGTAAGCCTCTCGGAGTTGGAATAAACGCTTTGATAGTGTGATCAAAGCATATGGTTTTATACAGACTTTTGGAGAAGCCTGTATTTACAAGAAAGTGAGTGGGAGCTCTGTAGCATTTCTAATTTTATATGTAGATGACATATTGTTAATTGGAAATCATATATAATTTCTGGATAGCATAAAAGGATACTTGAATAAAAGTTTTTCAATGAAAGACCTCGGTGAAGCTGCTTACATATTGGGCATCAAGATCTATAGAGATAGATCAAGACGCTTAATAGGACTTTCACAAAGCACATACCTTGACAAAATTTTGAAAAAGTTCAAAATGGATCAGGCAAAGAAAGGGTTCTTGCCCGTGCTACAAGGTGTGAAGTTGAGTCAAACTCAATGCCCGGCCACAGCAGAAGATAGAGAGAAAATGAAAGATGTTCCCTATGCTTCAGCCATAGGCTCTATCATGTATGCAATGCTGTGTACCAGACCTGACGTATGCTTAGCAATAAGTTTGGCAGGAAGGTACCAAAGTAATCCAGGAGTGGATCACTGGACAACGGTCAAGAACATCCTGAAATACCTGAAAAGGACTAAGGATATGTTTCTCGTATATGGAGGTGACAAAGAGCTAGTCGTAAATGGTTACGTCGATGCAAGCTTTGACACTGATCCGTACGATTCTAAATCGCAAACCGGATACGTGCTTTTATTAAACGGTGGAGCTGTAAGTTGGTGCAGTTCTAAACAAAGCGTCGTGGCGGGATCTACATGTGAAGCGGAGTACATAGCTGCTTCTGAAGCAGCAAATGAAGGAGTCTGGATGAAAGAGTTCATTTCCGATCTAGGTGTCATACCTAGTGCATCGGGACCAATGAAGATCTTCTGTGACAATACTGGTGCAATTGCCTTGGCAAAGGAATCCAGATTTCACAAGAGGGCCAAGCACATCAAGAGACGCTTCAGTTCCATTTGGGACCAAGTCCAAGTGGGAGACATAGAGATTTGCAAGATACATACGGATCTGAATGTTGCAGACCCGTTGACTAAGCCTCTCTCACGAGCAAAACATGATCAGCACCAAGACTCCATGGGTGTTAGAATCATTACTATGTAATCTAGATTATTGACTCTAGTGCAAGTGGGAGACTGAAGGAAATATGCCCTAGAGGCAATAATAAATTTATTATTTATTTCCTCATATCATGATAAATGTTTATTATTCATGCTAGAATTGTATTAACCGGAAACATGATACATGTGTGAATACATAGACAAAACTATAGTCACTAGTATGCCTCTACTTGACTAGCTCATTAATCAAAGATGGTTATGTTTCCTAACCATAGACATGTGTTGTCATTTGATTAGTGGGATCACATCATTAGAAGAATGATGTGATTGACATGACCCATTCCGTTAGCCTAGCACTTGATCGTTTAGTATACTGCTATTGCTTTCTTCATGACTTATAAATGTTCCTGTAACTATGAGAATTATGCAACTCCCGTTTACCGGAGGAACACTTTGGGTACTACCAAACGTCACAACGTAACTAGGTGATTATAAAGGAGTACTACAGGTGTCTCCGAAGGTACATGTTGAGTTGGCGTATTTCGAGATTAGGTTTTGCCACTCCGATCGTCGGAGAGGTATCTCTGGGCTCTCTCAGTAATGCACATCATTATAAGCCTTGCAAGCAATGTGACCAATGAGTTGGCTACGAGATGATGCATTACAGAACGAGTAAAGAGACTTGCCGGTAACGGGATTGAACTAGGTATTGGATACCGACGATCAAATCTCGAGCAAGTAACATACTGACGACAAAGGGAACAACGTATGTTGTTATGCGGTTTGACCGATAAAGATCTTCGTAGAATATGTGGGAACCAATATGGGCATCCAGGTCCCGCTATTGGTTATTGACCGAGAATGGTTCTAGGTCATGTCTACATAGTTCTCGAACCCGTAGGGTCCGCACGCTTAACGTTACGATGACAGTTTTATTATGAGTTTATAAGTTTTGATGTACCGAAGTTTGTTCGGAGTCCCGGATGTGATCACGGACATGACGAGGAGTCTCGAAATGGTCGAGACATAAAGATTGATATATTGGACGGCTATATTCGGACACCGGAAGTGTTCCAGGTGATTTCGGAGAAAACCGGAGTGCCGGAGGGGTTACCGGAACCCCCCCAGGGAAGTATTGGGCCTTAGTGGGCCTGAGGGGAGAGAGAGGGCAGCAGCCCAGGAGGTGGCGCACCCCCTCCCAAGGGGAGTCCGAATTGGACTAGGGGAGGGGGGCGCGACCCCTCTTTCCCTCTCCCTCTCCCCCTCTTTCCTTCCCCCTTCCTCCTTCCTAGTTGGACTAGGAAAGGGGAGTCCTACTCCACTAGGAGGAGGACTCCCCCCTCCTTGGCGCGCCCCAAGGGCTGGCCGGCCTCCCCCCTTGCTCCTTTATATACGGGGGCAGGGGGGCACCCCATAGACACACAAGTTGATCTACGGATCGTTCCTTAGCCGTGTGCGGTGCCCCCCTCCACCATATTCCACCTCGGTCATATCGTCGCGGAGTTTAGGCGAAGCCCTGCGCCGGTAGAACATCATCGTCACCACGCCGTCGTGCTGACGGAACTCATCTCCGGAGCTTTGCTGGATCGGAGGCCGGAGATCGTCATCGAGCTAAACGTGTGCTGAACTCGGAGGCCCCGTACGTTCGGTGCTTGGATCGGTCGGATCATGAAGACATACGACTACATCAACCACGTTGTGCTAATGCTTACGCTTACGGTCTACGAGGGTACGTGGACGAATACTCTCCCCTCTCGTTGCTATGCCATCACCATGATCTTGCGTGCGCGTAGGAAATTTTTTGAAATTACTACGTTTCCCAACACAGACAAGGAGCAAAGAGCAGAACGGAGCGACGAGGAGGAGGGCGGGCTCACGTTTCGGGCGGCGGCGGCGATGGTAGGGCTTGGGGGTGCGGGAGGGAGAGAGGCGCGGGCGATCCGCGTACGGGCTATTATATCGGCGGCGAGACCTAATCTGGACGGCCCAGATCGCCTGTTGGGGCGTGACGGCGCGGATTCGTCCGCGGGGTAACGGCGTCAGGGTTTGGTTGAGCCGATCGGGCTGTCGGGTCCTTCGGTGCGGTGGTTCGGCGGGTCGGGTGTCGGGTCCTCTTCGATGGGTCCGATGGTTCGGTGGGTCGTGCATCTGCGCTGGGTCTGGGTTGGGTGGGGATCAGAGTCAGAAGAATTTTTGATAAGAAACAAAAGCAACTAACCTCAAACTCCAATTTTCATAGCCAAATCTCTCTTTCTCTTGACAAACAAAAGAGGAATCAGCCGGCACAACGGCTGGTTCCTCCGTTGTGGGCGAGAGAAAGTTAGACCGGCGTCGTGGATGCTCAGCCAGAAGAACAAACTTGACAAGTTTGCATACATGGGATGAGAACCAACATCTTGCTGGCCTTGCTTTGCATGGGATGAGCAGACCACCTTTGCATGGGATGAGAACCAACAACTTGCAGAGCCTTTCATGGGAAGAGGAAGCAAGAACTTGCTCTGCTTTGGAGGGAGGAGGAGGAAGAAGAACTACAGGGGTACGGAACCAAGGCTCAAGGGGGGGGTGCGAGAGCAGCTTATATAGGAGAACCGGGTGCACAAGCGGCCACCAACCGTCCCTACAATCGCGGCTTGATATGTGCGTCTACCCGGTATTACACGCCACCGCACCCTCTTTTTAGCAGGTAATAACGCTTTTAAATAGCCTAACGCTCTGTTTGGATGTTTGTATTGGGAGCCTTGGCATTGCATTGGGTTGAATATCAATATCACACTATATTGGTATTGAGATTGAATGCCAATATTTTTGTTTGGATGCTTAGATATTCGGAACATGGATTGATATTGAGGTTGAATGCCAAATGTTGTTTGGGTGGTCAATGTGAGGCATTGAATTGTATGAGACTTTGCAAGGATATGAGGAGGCTAGACAGGGGAAAGGGGAGAGGGTCGGAGCTCTACGAAGAGGAAGGACGCGGTCAACAAAACACCTGTGCCGGCGGCGGAGCTCAGGCTGGAGGTACGGCGGTCGCCGGAGATCGTGGTGGAGGCGGGGCAGGAGGGTGGCGACGGCCGCTGGAGAGCTCTGGCGGGACGGGAAGATGGCGTCGGCCGCTGGATCTTGGGGTGGAGACGAGGTGGGAGGGTGACGCCGGCCACCGGATTTTGGGGTGCAGGCACGCAGGCCGCCGGATCTGGGGGAGGAGACGGGCAGGATGGGCGCCGCCGCCGGAGCTGGGGGTGGAGACGGGCGGGATGGGCGCCGGCGCCGTCCTTGCGCGGGCGGGACTGGAGGGACGACGCTGGATTGGTTTCGTTCGCGAACAGATACGCACGCTATCCCAATGCCTAGCGATGTCGAGCACACAGGCTTGGAATTGGGCCAGCAGTTTTTCGCGTTATGGACGGGTTGCTCAATATCGGGCCGAATGCCGCAACTGAATGCCAAGACCAACTAAACGGTGGCATTCGGGATATTAGGCCCACACAAATGCCAATACCCAATACCAGGCCTGAATGCGAACATCCAAACGGAGTGTAAGATTTTTGACCCTTTCCTTTCCTTGTGCATGCCGCATGCACCACTAAAATATTAGCACCAAATTGAAAGCTTTCCATCTATAACACGTACTAAAATACAATCGTGACAGCTAAGTTGCTGGTGGGTGCTATGCATGCTCGAGCACATGGTGGCGTACCCACAAAGCCAATTACAAGTGGGACCGGGTGATTTATTATGTGGGCCCCCGAGCGATGTGACACACGGAGACGAGCACGCCACGCCAGCGATCCGCAAGGAATGCTTTCATTGGACGATCAGTGGTTCACTGGGGCCGGTGTGCTTTCTCGAAATCCAAAAATAAATATTTGAAAATATTGTCTTTTGCATATTTTTAGTTTTTTCACACGAGTTTGATGGTGGCTTCCTTGGTCATGCTTTCAGCATGGTTGCTCGTTCGGGTCATGCTTTTGGTCGCCTGTAAGTCGTCCATCATGCTCGCCACACGACGGGCATGAAGAACCAAACAAGCTATGCGTAGTGTCATGGTGAAAAAATCTTGTCATGGTTCGTTTTCTACATTGAATAAGTTACAGTCGTTTACTTCACAATAGTGTCATGCGTAGTTTTTGGATGAACAAAATGCATCACGTTGATAGTATTACTTATAGCATGCATCGATCCGTCAAATTGTGACTTGTGTTTTGACTCTCCGACAAGACCTCAAAATGCTTAACTCGACAACCTCAACATGAGCGCGGCCTATCATGGTTCAAAAAATACAAACAAATGGTAGCTTAAAAAATTTAGGAGATATATGTCAGCATTATGCATATATTAAAAAAATGTAGGTGTTTAGACCAAAAATTGCCACGAGCATGGCCTGCTGGCAAGCTTCGGGATCGGGCCGTCAAGCCATGCTCGACGATATAAGATGCTCAAGGCTCCATGGGATGCTCTTCAGTCCATTCCTCAAGGCATCTTCGTCGTAGTCATCCCATCCTACTTTCGACAACTATGTCCCGAGCTCGTTATCATCTATTTGTATGTGGAGACCATGCCCCAAGCTTCTTTATCATTGCCCTGTCTGCGACAACCATGTCCCAAGCTCATTATCATCGATTTGGCCGCGACGACAATGACCCAAGCTCATAATCATCACTTTGCTCGTGATGACCATGTTCAAGGCTTGTTTCCTCCGTTTCCCGATGTTTGTTAGGATTTAGTCGTCGATCATTTACACGCTTCTACCGATGGTCTCGGACTGCTTATAGATGGTCATGGTGGCTGGTAGCTGCGGATGGCCAGCCCCCGAGGGTTCGATGGCCGGCGTTGAGGATACATGACGGATACACGGCTAAGAGCATCTCCAACAGCCGCGCTAAGCGCCGCGCGCAAAAAACCTGTTTGCCGCGCGCGCTGCGGCTGGTTTAGCGCGCCCGCCTGCGCTGGCTCCAGCAGCCGCGCTATAATGTAGCGCGCGCGCGCCGCTCCAGCAGAGCGCAAAAATACAGCGCGCGCGTGACGCACAAACCACATGTACATTTGAAAGAAGATGAGCAAAAATGATCAAACAAACAAAATAAATCAACAATAAATAGTTCAAAATAAATCATTACAACTCAAACAAATAGTTTATCGTTCAGTACAACAATTAATGCAATAAACACAACAAATAGTTCATGAACAATACAATGTCAAATGCAGATATCATCATGCTCTTTGTCGTCCATGCCATGCCCACCACTCTTCAATTAGATCATTCTGAAGTTCATTGTGCGTTGCGGGACGCCGAATGTCATGATATGAGGCAATAAAACGGGCTACCCTTTCAGCCCTCCTCCGCACTCGCACGAGATGTCCCAAGAGCTCATACTGTGAGTAGTCTAAATCTTGGCCACGCTCATTCTTGATGATCACGTTGTGCATGATCACACAAGCGTGCATGATGTACCAAAACATTTTTTGATCCCAAAATCTAGCCGGTCCTCTCACAATAGCAAATTGGGCTTGCAAAATCCCAAATGCTCTCTCCACATCTTTTCTAGCCGCCGCCTGAGCATTGTGGAAATCAAGATTTTTCTTACCTTCCGGTTTTTTCAACGGCTTCACGAAGGTTTGCCACTTTGGATAGATGCCATCCGCTAGATAATAGCCATAGTTGTACGTACGACCATTTGCTACAAACTGCACAGGTGGCAACTCACCGTTTGCAATCTTATTCATCAGTGGTGACCGGTTGACAACATTGATGTCATTCAAAGATCCAGGCATTCCAAAGAATGCATGCCAAATCCAAGTCTCCTGATCGGCCACCGCTTCAAGGATTATAGTGGAACCCCTTTTTTGGCCGTGGAATTGCCCATGCCATGCCTTTGGACAATTCTTCCAACTCCAATGCATGCAATCTATTGAGCCAAGCATGCCAGGAAAGCCGCGCGCTTTGTTCATCGCCAATAGCCTTGCGGCGTCTTCAGCAGTGGGAGATCTCAAATACTCCTCGCCAAACACTTGCACAATTCCCACTTCAAAGCGCTTGACACACATGATGGCTTGGCTCTCACCCATAGCCAAGTGATCATCAACTAGATCAGCCGGGATACCGTATGCCAACATACGCAAAGCGGCTGTCACCTTCAGAAAGGTGCTATGCCCGAGCTCTCCGGCGGCATTCCTCCTTTGCTGGAAAAACCGGTCATGGCTCGCTAGTTTCTCTGCAATGCGCCTGAACAAGTCGGTGCTCATCCTAAACCGGCGACGAAAATACGACTCCGGATATGTGGGATTCTCCACGAAATAGTTCTTCATCAATCTGTTATGGGCATCAATCCTATCTCTCCAAATTTTCTCCCGACCCATAACCGAACCACCGTGCTTCGATTTTTTATTGATATGCATAGCTAGGATCATCGCAAGATCCCCCTCCTCTTCCATATCAAATTCTTCTTCGGAAGAATCATACGACGAACTCATCTACAATGTTCAATACTATACTATAAAAACTACAATTCAAAACATGCACCAAATTCATGAAGTTTGAGCAATACATACCTTGTAGGCGTTTTGTCAAACACCTTGCGGGCGCGGCGCGGCAGCGAGCGCTCGGGCGCTGTTCATCGAACGACGGAGGCGCGCGAGCGCCGGCGGGGCTAGGAGGGGATGGGGCGGAAGCGCGGGCGCGCGGGGATAGGCCGGGGAAGCCTGAATGGTCGCCGGGGTGCGCGGGCGGCGGCGGCGGCGTGGCCAGGCGGGGGTGGAAGTGCGGGCGCGAGCGCTCGAGTGTGCCGCGCGCTGTAGCGGGCGCCCGAAATACGCCGCACGGGTAAGTGTTTTCGACCGCGCGCCCAACCCGTTATAGCGCGCGCGCCGTTTTTGCGCGTCCGCTGGAGCGACCCGCCGCGTTGCGCGCGCGCTAAAACGGCCTAATTTGCGGCACGGCGCTAGTTTAGCGCGGCTGTTGGAGATGCTCTAATGCTAACGTGTCGAGCTGCATTTGGCAATGGGTGACGGGTCCGTATCTTCTTTATGAAGGCTTGGTTTTTCATGAGCCTATTGAAACTACGTGGGCCTTCTAACCCTTTATAAATCCAAGAGGAGATTTGTTCGTGTTAAGAATACAAATTTGTGTCACGGGTTCGAGAGACGATGGCCAAAATGCATGCGTATGGGCGTGCGCCAAACATACACCGAGCCACGCATTGGAGAGGTGTGCAGGCATGCCTTGGTGCGCTGTGAGAAAAAAGTGGACGTAGCCAGGCCCACAGTGATACCCAGCTCTCTAGATCCGTCTTGAGCGGGTCGACGACTTTTCTAGTAGTATGGGGCACAGAACCGGGCCTCGTGACCTCGTGCTCTCATGTGCCTGCCACCCTCGTCTCATACTATTTTTCTTGTCCCGATAGAAATGCTCGGGTAGTCCGAAAGCTGAACTATGGCGAGATAGACAAGGCAGCAGGCAACGCACACTCTGGCAATAATTAAAGGGCACCGATAGGCGCCGGTGCGCCGGCCGAATCGTTCGGCCGGTCCAGCCCCAGCCGTTGGATGTGAGCCGCGCAGCCTTTGGATCTGGTTAAAAAAAACGCCCCAACAGCTTCTTCCTCGCATGGTCAGGCCAGATCCGCATCTCTCGCTCGGGGGAGCACGGCGCGGCGCCTCCTGCCCCCTTCTGCGGCCATCCTCGTCGCCGAGCCCCACCCCTCGCCGGCCTTCCTCATCGCCGGTCCCCCGCCCTCGCCAGCCGTCCTCGTCGCCAGTCCCCACCATCCCCGGCCGTCCTCGTCGTCCTCGACCCATGCAACAACTCTACCTGCGACTGCAGCTCTCGACTGCGATGGTTGTAGCTCCGCCGCCGCCCTCGCCGTGGATGCTGGCTGCAGGGGATTGCATCGACGACGGCCGCCAGTTAATTAGCGCAGTTTGAACGGATGTAGCAAAAACTTCACCGGTAGTAGCAAAAAACAACTGCGGTTGCAGCAAAAACACACCGTCGTCATCGTCGCAGGGGCGCAGCGGTTGTAGCAAAAAACTTCGATGATAGTAACAAAAACCTATTATGGTTGCAGCAAATCGCCATTGCCGCCGTCACGAGGTCGCAGCTCCAGCTTAATCGGTGTAGCACAAAACTTCGTCGGTAGTAGCAAAAATTAACTACGGTTGCAGCTTTTCCTTGTTATGCCGTGTCGTCCGCCGTCACTGATGTAGCAAAAAAGGTCGCTGGTAGTAGCAAAACCAATAACGGTTGTAGCAAAAATCTCGTCGCCCGTCGTCTTGCCGTGACTGTTTGTAGCAAAAACCGATGCAGGTTGTAGCACCGAGGCTCGTCGGTTGTAGCAAAAAATGACCATGGTTGTAACCTCGATCCAGCAAACTTGTGCCGCGGGTGTAGTCCGGCGTGGCCGGTTGCAGCTCCGGCGTGGCCGGGTCTGACGAGGTAGGCAGAGCTCCGGTGGCGCGGAACCAAGCGGATCTGGCCGAGGACAGCCGGATCGGCTGATTCCCATGGCGGCGGCGGCCTGGGAGGCCTCCGGGCGACGACGATTGACCAAGGCAGCGGGGCCTGAGAAGGAGCGGAGAAAGAGAGAGAGACGAGCGACGAGCGACGGGGAGAAGAGAAAAAGGTGGAAGAAGACCCACGTGGACAGGGGCCCATCCTACGTGCCGTTAGCCGAGTGGCTGGGAGGAGGCGCGCGTGGATTGGACCGGCGCAACGGTTCGGCCGGTGCCCCGGCCACAAACAGTTCCCATAATTAAAGGCATCTCCAACCCTAAAAGCACGTCCCGTCTAACCAAGTTGTTTGTACGCAATTTGCCATCTAACATGATAACGGTTCGGAAGTTCGTTCTCTCACAAATCGGAGGCGGACAGAGTGGAAGGCTTTATGGGAGTTCAGGCCGCCAACACATAGGGGGTTTAAGGAGCAATGGGTAAATCTGATTATGAATTGTGTTTATTTTGTGAAATATAATGTTAGATATAATTCTAATGAAACAGAACAATTCATTCCCACAAGAGGTCTTCGACAGGGTGATCCTCTATCACCACACCTGTTTTTGCTAAGTTCTGAGGCTTTATCTAGCTTATTGTTGTTTGAAGAAGAAGTTGGTGGCATCGAAGGGATCAGGGTGTGCAGAAATGCACCATCAGTTTCACGCCTTTTACTTGCTGATGACTCCCTTATTCTCATGAAGGCACATATGAGTAATGCAACTTCCTTATAGCAGGTGCTTGATACCTATTGTGCAAATTCAGGACAATTGGTGAATTTTGCAAAATGTAGTATTTTCTTTAGCCCAAATACTAAAGTGGATATGAGAGCAGATATATGTTTGCATATGAATATAGATAATGAAGCACTGTCGGACAGATACTTGGGACTCCCGGCACTTGTTGGTATTGATAGAAGTGACTGTTTTAAACATCTTGTTGAATGAATTATGCAGAGAATTAATGGTTGGAAGGAAAAGAACTTGTCCATTGCTGGCAAAGAAAATTTGTTGAAATTGATTGCACAAGCCATTCAAGTGTTTGCAATGGGAGTTTTTGAACTACCAAAAGGAATATGCAAGGATATGATGGATGTAGTAGCAAATTCTGGTGGGGGGACAGAGAAAATGAAAGGAAGATGCATTGGTTTGCTTGGTGGAAATTGTGCTTTCCCAAATCTCAAGGTGGGCTAGGGTTTCATGATTTTCACCCTTTCAATTTGGCCATGCTCTCAAAGCAAGTCTGGAGACTAGTAGAGAAACCAAATTCTTTTTGTGCAAGGATATTGAAAGCCAAATACTATCCGAACCAACACATTTTAGATGTTGGCCCAAAGAAGGGGTCTTCTTTCACATGGCAAAGCATTGTTGCTGGGATCCAAACTTTCAAAAGAGGTAACATAGGGCGGGTAGGCAATGGTGAAACAGTAAATATTTGGCGAGACTCTTGGATTCCAACAAGTCCTTCCAGAAAGGTGGTAACCGAGAGAGGTGGTGTTGTGATTGAGAAGGTGTCTGACCTGATTGATCCTGGGACTAGCCAGTGGGATGAGATATTGATTCGGGACATTTTCTTGGGAGTGGACGCGGACAGAATTCTTAGTATTCCTTTGAGTCCAAATGGCTTTGATGATTTCATTGCATGGCATTTCAATAAATCAGGGATCTTTTCGGTGAGGTCTGCTTACCACGTGGAGTGGAAACATCAATTTGGAAATGCAAATTTAGGCACATCTTCCTCTGTGGGAGCGAACCGAGTTTGGAGTAAAATATGGAAGATTCCAATCCCGGGGAAGATAAAGATTTTCTGTTGGCGGGCCTTCCACGCGACGATTCAGGTTAAAGCAGTTCCAGTTCATCGCCATGTTGGGTCTGACCCTACTTGTCCTATTTGTCACTCTGGATCGAAAGACATATCGCATCTCCTTTTTGAATGCGCTTCGGCAAAACAATTATGGAAAGACCTGAAGCTGGAAGATAAAATACTGGGAGCCTTTGCTGTGGAAAGGTCGGGGTCACAAATGTTGGAAGAACTGCTAGACTCTTCGGGGGACCAATATCAAAGCCTACATGGGGTGAGTACAACGGGAGTAATAGCAACATCGTGCTGGTATCTATGGTGGATTAGGCGACGAAAAACTCACAATGAAAGTGTCCCTCCATATCCACATTGGATGATGTCCATCCTGGCTCTTTGTAATGCTTTTGTTAAAGAAAATCAGAAGGTGGTTGCGAGGCCTGTGGCATGGTGGGAGAAGCCAGGGAGAGACATTCTTAAACTAAACATTGATGCTTCTTTCCATTGTGATACTAAAACGGGAGCTACAACGGCAATTATCAGGGACTGTCGTGTTCTTTTGTGGCTGCTACTTGCTCTTTCACCCCCTTTGCTTCGGATGCACCCACTTTAGAGGCCCTGGCCATGAAGCATGGGTTAACTTTGGCATCAAATCTCGGTTTCAGTAATATCACAGCGGAGTCGGACCCGACAGAAGTCGTCAACGCATCCACAAGTAGTACATGGTGGAGCGAAGGGGCACCTATATATGCTGATTGCATGGATCTTATTGCGTTAATTGCAAACGTCCACTTCGGTTATGTCTTACGAGAAGCAAACCAGGCTGCGCATGAGATAGCTAAGTACAGTTTTGAGAATATTTTTTCTTGTATTTGGGCGGATGAACCCCCTAGCTTTATTCTTGGTTGTCTTATGAACGATGTAAGCGGATAATTTTCTTAATAAAGTGGCCATGATGGCGTTTTCCCTCAAAAAAAAGGCCGCCAACACATAGGACTCCGACACCTCGACCCACTCAAATGTTTTTTTGGTCGGCCTTTTTTTCACTTCGCCCCTGCTCCCTCTTTACTTTGCATATGCACACTCCTTATCTGACGTAACCGTTGTACCTCTCCACCATATTATCGATATGGTTTCTCTTGAATTATTCTCTATGTCGTTTGGTGATTTTTTCCCAATGCGTGAGTAGTTCCCCTAGGTATGGGAGATGTAGGTGGTCGGCAAGATTCATTAGTGCCTATCCTATATATTGTCATTCGTGGTTATAGTTTTGTGTTGTTTATATGTGATGAACATATGCTTATTGTCCAATTTAAGGGCCCAGACAACATGATCCAAAGACCTATACAGGTAATACATATTGTTTAGTGAATTCGTGTATGTGAACAACCTCGTTCGTACTCTGTTAAAAAATGGATTCGTGACATCCAGCTGACAAGTGGAGACATCTACGTGGATCTAAGATAGTATGCGATAACGGTGATCCACCAAACCTAACACATTGTTCTGATCTAACAACTTCAATTGCGGAGACGACAATGATGTGGCAACATCAAAACAGGACTATTGAGGAGAATGGAATCTTGCGTGGAGGAGTTCTACAACTCAACGATGATCCGCCTACTGAACAAACAATCAACACATAAGAATCATGATACAAGATAGTTGGCATTACGGTCGCACTGGCACACTTGATGTACACCATGATCCGAAGTTTCTCCGCGCCTAATCTCTCTCCTGTAAGAAGCCATTTCCATTCTTTTAATTTATATTCTTTACTTTAAAGTTATTGATACGTCTCTGTCGTATCTATAATTTTTGATTGTTCCATGCCAATATTATTCACTTTCATATACTTTTTGGCAACTTTTTATATTATTTTTGGGACTAACATATTGATCCAGTGCCCAGTGCCAGTTCCTGTCTGTTGCATGTTTTTTGTTTCGCAAAAACCCAATATCAAACGGAGTCCAAACGGGAAAAAATGGACGGAGATTTTTTTTGGAATATTTATGATTTTCTGGAAGTAAAATCAACGCGAAACGGTGTCCAGGGTGGTCACGAGGTAGGGGGGCGCGCTCTACCCCCCCAGGCGCGCCCCTGACCCTCGTGGTCCACCTGTAAGGCGGTTGATGCTCTTCTTCTGGCGCAAGAAAGATAATTTTACAAGGAAGATCTGAGCGAAAGATTCACCCCAATCGGAGTTACGGATCTCCAGATATAAAGGAAACGGTGAAGGGGCAGAAACAGAGAACGCAGAGAACGCAGAAATAGAGAGATAGATCCAATCTCGGAGGGGCTGTCGCCCCTCCCAAGCCATGGGAGCCAAGGACCAGAGGGGAAACCCTTCTCCCATCTAGGGTCAAGGAAGAAGAAGAAGAAGGGGGGATCTCTCCCCCTTGCTTCCGGTGGCGGCCGAAAGCCGTCGGGGGCCATCATCATCACCGCGATCTTCACCAACACCTCCGCCATCTTCACCAACATCTCCATCACCTTCCCCCTTCTATCTACAGCGGTCCACTCTCCCGCAACCCGCTGTACCCTCTACTTGTACATGGTGCTTTATGCTTCATATTATTTTCCAATGATGTGTTGCCATCCTATGATGTCTGAGTAGATTTTCGTTGTCCTATCGGTGATTGATGAATTGCTATGATTGGTTTGAGTTGCATATTTTATTATTGGTGTTGTCCTATTGTGCCCTCCGTGTCGCTCAAGCGTGAGGGATTCCCGCTGTAGGGTTTGCAATATGTTTATGATTTGCTTATGGTGGGTGGCGTGAGTGACAGAAGCACAGACCCGAGTAAGTAGGTTGTTTGCGTATGGGATCAAGGGGACTTGATACTTTAATGCTATGGTTGGGTTTTACCTTAATGAATCTTTAGTAGTTGCGGATGCTTGCTAGAGTTCCAATCATAAGTGCATATGATCCAAGTAGAGAAAGTATGTTAGCTTATGCCTCTCCCTCAAATAGAATTGCAATAGTGATTACTGCTCTAGTAACATAGTCAATTGCTTAGGGACAATTCCACAACTCCTACCACCACTTTTCCACACTCGCTATATTTACTTTATTTGTTCTTTATCTAAACAGCCCCTACTTTTTGTTTACGCGTTCTTTATTATCTTGCAAACCTATCCTACAACACCTACAAAGCACTTCTAGTTTCATACTTGTTCTAGGTAAAGCGAACGTCAACCGTGCGTAGAGTTGTATCGGTGGTCGATAGAACTTGAGGGAATATTTGTTCTACCTTTAGCTCCTCGTTGGGTTTGACACTCTTACTTATCGAAAACTGTTGCGATCCCCTATACTTGTGGGTTATCAAGACCTTTTTCTGGCGCCGTTGCCGGGGAGTCATAGCGTGGGGTGAATATTCTCGTGTGTGCTTGTTTGCTTTATCACTAATTAATTTTTATTTGCTGTTCTTAGTTGTTTTCTATCTTTAGTTATGGGTAGGAAATGCAAAATACCAAAAAAATTAGTTGTGCCTACTGTACCAATGGTTGAAGAACCACTCAAAATCTATCACACTGCTGAAGCTTATTACTTGGATCATCTTTGATCCCTATGTGCTCGTGCTGAAACCCCAACTAGCTTAGATGAGGGCAAATCTTTAGATGAGCATGCTTGTTATGTGCGACACCGTATATCTGAAAAAGGGAAACTATTATGGGGTCAAATTCAACGTTTACAATGTTATGCTTGGAATTTATGTTGGGAATATGATTTTACTTGTTGTTCTGAAAACCCTAAAAAACACCTTCCCTACCAATGTGAGTTTATTGATAATGGAATCTTATCTTCTTATGCTAAGGGCGTTTATAGTTACTATGATGTTCAACAAATTGAAGAATTTGTTGCTTTTAAGGGTGCTTTTGAAATTGCTATGTTGATTGTAAAGTATGATGCTACTCTTTACAAATCTATATTTTTTGCCATACTTGAATATTGTTATTATAATTATGCTTCTAATGCCTATGTTAAACAATTTATTAAGAAAGTCTCCGCTGTCCAAGAAGAGACTAATATTTTGCAGGAAGCTATGGAAGAAGAAATTGATGAAACTGTGAGCTCATTGGATGAAAAAGATGATGAGAGCGAAGAACAAAAGGAGGAGGAGCGGATTAGCTACCCGTGCCCACCTTCTAATATTTAATTCAACTCATACATTATTTAATTCCCCTTCATGCTTACCGAAGGATGGTTGCTATGATGATTGCCATGATGATTGCTATGATGATTGTTATGATCCCGTTGATTCTCTTGAAATATCCCGTTTTGATGATGCTTGCTATGCTTATGGCCAAGATGCCAATATGAATTATGCTTATGGAGATGAACTTGCTATAGTTCCTTATGTTAAACATGAAATTGTTGCTATTGCACCCACGAATGATAGTCCTATTATCTTTTTGAATTCTCCCGACTACACTATATCGGAGAAGTTTGTGCTTATTAAGGATTATATTGATGGGTTGCCTTTTACTACTACACATGATGATTTTGATGAATATAATATGCATATGATTGCTGCTCCTACTTGCAATTATTATGAGAGAGGAACTATGTCTCCGCCTCTTTTTGTTTCCAATATGATAGAATTGCAAGAAACTGCTTATACTATGCATTGGCCTTTACTATGTGTGCATGAATTGTTCTTTTATGACATGCCGATGCATAGGAAGAGAGTTAGACTTCGTTGTTGCTTGATATATGTGAAGGAAATATGCCCTAGAGGCAATAATAAAGTTATTATTTATTTCCTTATATCATGATAAATGTTTATTATTCATGCTAGAATTGTATTAACCGGAAACATAATACATGTGTGAATATATAGACAAACAGAGTGTCACTAGTATGCCTCTACTTGACTAGCTTGTTAATCAAAGATGGTTAAGTTTCCTAACCATGAACAAGGAGTTGTTATTTGATTAACAAGGTCACATCATTAGTTGAATGATCTGATTGACATGACCCATTCCGTTAGCTTAGCACACGATCGTTTAGTATGTTGCTATTGCTTCCTTCATGACTTATACATGTTCCTATGACTATGAGATTATGCAACTCCCATTTACCGGAGGAACACTTTGTGTGCTACCAAACGTCACAACGTAACTGGGTGATTATAAAGGTGCTCTACAGGTGTCTCCAAAGGTACTTGTTGAGTTGGCATATTTCGAGATTAGGATTTGTCACTCCGAATGTCGGAGAGGTATCTCTGGGCCCTCTCGGTAATACACATCACTTAAGCCTTGCAAGCATTTCAGCTAATGAGTTAGTTGCGGGATGATGTATTACGGAACGAGTAAAGAGACTTGCCGGTAACGAGATTGAACTAGGTATTGGATACCGACGATCGAATCTCGGGCAAGTAACATACCGATGACAAAGGGAACAACGTATGTTGTTATGCGGTTTGACCGATAAAGATCTTCGTAGAATATGTAGGAACCAATATGGGCATCCAGGTCCCGCTATTGGTTATTGACCGGAGACGTATCTTGGTCATGTCTACATTGTTCTCGAACCGTAGGGTCCGATGCTTAAGGTTTCGATGACAGTTATATTATGAGTTTATGTATTTTGATGTACCGAAGGTTGTTCGGAGTCCCGGATGTGATCACGGACGTGACGAGGAGTCTCGAAATGGTCAAGACATAAAGATTGATATATTGGACGGATATATTTGGACACCGGAAAGGTTCCGGATGAGATTGGAATTATACCGGAGTTCCGGGAGGTTACCGGAACCCCCCGGTAAGTATATGGGCCTTATTGGGCCTTAGTGGAAGGGAGGGAGAAGGAGCAAGGGAGGGGGCGCGCCCTCCCCAAGCCCAATCCGAATTGGGAGGGGGGCCGCCCCCCTTTCCTTCTCTCCTCCCCCCTCTTCCTTCCTTCTCCTACTCCTAATAGGAAAGGGGGGCCAAACCTACTTGGAGTAGGTTTGCCCCCCCTAGGGCGCGCCTCCCCCTTGGGCCGGCCTCCTCCTCCCTCCCTCCTTTATATACGGGGGCGGGGGGCACCCCATAGACACAAGTTGATCATTGAGGTCGTTCCTTAGCCGTGTGCGGTGCCCCCCTCCACAAGATTACACCTCGGTCATATTGTAGCGGTGCTTAGGCGAAGCCCTGCGACAGTAGAACATCAAGATCGTCACCACGCCGTCGTGCTGACAGAACTCCTCCCCGCGCCTCTGCTAGATCGGAGATCGGGGTGCGTCATCGAGTTGTACGTGTGTCAAGAACTCGGAGGTGCCAGAGTAACGGTGCTTGGATCGGTTGGACCGGGAGGACGTACGACTACTTCCTCTACATTGTGTCAACGCTTCCGCTTTGGTCTACGAGGGTACGTAGACAACACTCTCCCCTCTCGTTGCTATGCATCACCATGATCTTGCGTGTGCGTAGGAATTTTTTTGAATTTACTACGTTCCCCGACAATATGTTACTTTGTGATCACTACTAAATTACAAATCATTGTTAATTAAAATTGGCTTTGATATACCTTGGGATCCGGGTGGATTCATTACTTGAGCACTATATGCCTAGCTTAATGGCTTTAAAGAAATCGCTGCCAGGGAGACAACCCGGAAGTTTTAGAGAGTCATTTATTTCTGTTGAGTGCTTTCATTTAGTTTAAAAACAAAAAAATAAAGAGGGGAACCTAAAAATTTTCAAAAAGGAAAGTGAAAGTGAGAGAGACAAGCATTGTTGAAGTGGGAGAGCTCCTTGAACTTTGTTCATACTCACCGAAACTTTGTGAATCTTGATTACAGAAACTTTTCAACAAAAATAATTATCCCCTTGTACAATTCCATTGTATTATAAAAATAATGTGCCAAGGTTTGCCTTTAGGATGTTTACAATGCTTGTTGGTTTGTACGGTGCAGAACAGAAACTTTGGCTGTAGTGCACGATTTTACATTTTTATCTGGAACGTCAATTGGTTCTGATTCTTTTTGCACTGTCTTTCTATACAACTTGTTTATTTTTTCCTAATTTTGGTAGAATTTTTGGGGTACAGAAGTATGTGGATGTTCAGATTGTTACAGACTGTTCTGTTTTTGACAGATTCTGTTTTTGATGCATAGTTTGCTTGTTTTGACGAAACTATCAATTTATATCAGTGGATTAAGCCATGAAAAAGTTATATTACAGTAGACACAATGCAAAAACAAAATATGAATTGGTTTGCTACAGTACTTAGAGTGGTGATTTGCTTTATTATACTAACGGATCTTACCGAGTTTTCTGTTGAAGTTTTGTGTGGATGTAGTGTCTAATCGAGGATGTTTCGATGTGAGAAGAAGGAAGAGAGGCAAGAGCTCAAGCTTGGGGATTCCCGAGGCACCCCAAGTAAATATTCAAGGAGACTCAAGCGTCTAAGCTTGGGGATGCTGGGGAGGCATCCCCTCTTTCTTCAACAAGTATCGGTATGTTTCGGATTCGTTTCGTTCATGCATTATGTGCAAGTCTTGGAGCGTCTTTTGCAATTAGGTTTTTATTTTTCTTTTATGCACCATGCTGGTATGATATAGTCCTTGGTTGATTTATAGAATGCTCATTGCACTTCACTTAAATCTTTTGAGTATGGCTTTATAGAATGCTTCATGTGCTTCACTTATATCATTTGAAGTTGGATTGCCTGTTTCTCTTTACATAGAAAACCACCATTTGTAGAATGCTCTTTTGCTTCACTTATATTTGTTAGAGCGTGGGCATATCTTTTGTAGAAATAATTAAACTCTCTTGCTTCACTTATATCTATTTAGAGAGATGACAGGAATTGGCCATTCACATGGTTAGTCATAAAATCCTACATAAACTTGTAGATTGCTGAATATGATATGTTTGATTCCTTGCAATAGTTTTGCGATATAAAGATGGTGATATTAGAGTCATGCTAGTGGGTGGTTGTGGATTGTAGAGACACTTGTGTTGAGGTTTGCAAGTCCCGTAGCATGCACGTATGGTAACCGTTGTGTGACAAATTTGAAGCATGGGGTGTTTCTTTGATTGTCTTCCTTATGAGTGGCGGTCGGGGACGAGCGATGGTCTTTTCCTACCAATCTATCCCCCTAGGGGCATGCGTAGTAGTACTTTGCTTCGAGGGCTAATAAACTTTTGCAATAAGTATATGAGTTCTTTATGACTAATGTGAGTCCATGGATTATACGCACTCTCACCTTTCCATCATTGCTAGCCTCTTCGGTACCGTGCATTGCCCTTTCTCACCTCGAGAGTTGGTGCAAACTTCATCAGTGCATCCAAACCCCGTGATATGATACGCTCTATCACACATAAGCCTCATTATATCTTCCTCAAAACAGCCACCATACCTACCTATCATGGCATTTCCATAGCCATTCCGAGATATATTGCCATGCAACTTTCATCATCATCATATTCATGACTTGAGCATTCATTGTCATATTGCTTTGCATGATCGTAAGATAGCTAGCATGATGTTTTCATGGCTTGTCCGTTTTTTGATGTCATTGCTACGCTAGATCATTGCACATCCCGGTACACCGCCGGAGGCATTCATATAGAGTCATATCTTTGTTCCAGTATCGAGTTGTAATATTGAGTTGTAAGTAAATAAAAGTGTGATGATCATCATTATTAGAGCATTGCCCCAGTGAGGAAAGCATGATGGAGACTATGATTCCCCCACAAGTCGGGATGAGACTCCGGACGAAAAAAAAGAGAAAGGCCAAAGAAAAAAAAGAGAAGGCCCAAAAAAAAGAGAAAACAAAAAAAAGAGAAAAAGAGAGAAGGGGCAATGTTACTATCCTTTTACCACACTTGTGCTTCAAAGTAGCACCATGTTCTTCATATAGATTGTCTCCTATGTTGTCACTTTCATATACTAGTGAGAATTTTCATTATAGAACTTGGCTTGTATATTCCAACAATGGGCTTCCTCAAATGCCCTAGGTCTTCATGAGCAAGCAAGTTGGATGCACACCCACTTAGTTTCTAGTTTGAGCTTTCATACACTTATATCTCTAGTGCATCCGTTGCATGGCAATCCCTACTCCTCACATTGATATCTATTAATGGGCATCTCCATAGCCCGTTGATACGCCGAGTTGATGTGAGACTTTCTCCCTTTTTGTCTTCTCCACATAACCTCCATCATTATATTCTACTAGAAGAACGCCCGTGCGTTGCAACGGGGCCACATTAACTTTAAGAGTTCAATATTAATATTCTCATACATATCAATCCTTCTTCTCCTTCCGTCTGCCACCGAGACAGGGACCTAGACTTTGTGCTGCTCTTATTGATTTCAAACCCAGACGAGATGGGGTGATGGGAGGGGGGACGAAAAAACCCAGACGAAACAAAGGAGAAGGAGAGCCTCATCAGTAGCATCATGGTGAATTTCAAACCTAGCGTTGTGCTCCGCCCAACGAACATGGACGCCGCCGCCGGCGGCCCGGTGGAGCTCGAACCCGAGAGACTCTGCTGCTTGCTGGGAGGGGTCGGGGAGGGTCGGAGCACATGAGCATTGACGTGAAGACAGAGTAGGCCGGGGAGATTACTATGCACGCCGCACAGCGACTTGGACCTCGGAGGGCCTTAGCTCTGTCAGGAGGAGGTCCCGAGTTCCTGCCGAGGACAGCCTGACGGGGGAGACGCACGGCCGCTCGCGCTGCCCGCAACGCGACCACGCCCTGCCCTAGGGTTCTGCGACGGCGGCAGCATCGTCCACAGCCACACCCTCTCTGAGTCCTGCCCTGAACTGGGGTTCCGAGATGGCGGCGGTGGCGGAGGTCTCTGAGGTTGGAGAGGGGCAAGATGTAGGACGGCGGAGGCTGGAGCCTGGAGCGATGGCGGCGTTTCGGGATTGCAGGCAGGGGGACGTGCGAGGTGAGTGTTTTTTTCACCGGGTTATGTTGTGTTGCCTGCACGGATATATAGGAGAACAAATAGGTGGATTATAATTCCTTCCATTGTATAAGTGCTGGGAAAGGAAGCGAGGGACAAAAATCAATCGAGGGGCCTTTAAGAGTAGAGATTAGTTAATTGGATTTTTCTTTAAAGTCTGTTATTTATTTTCTTAAAATTTATTATATGTTTCCTAAATCAAATTGCATTGATGGGATGGATCGATTGATTTGGATAGTCTATTATTTGTTTCCTTCACATCCATTATATGTTTCCTAAAGCAAATTGCATTGATGAGATGGATCGTTTGATTTGGATGGATCGATTGATTTGTTTCCTTAAAATTGGATTTTTTTAAGTCTGTTATTTGTTTCCTTAAAATTTATTATATGTTTCCTAAATCAAATTGCATTGATGGGATGGATCGATTGATTTAGATAGTCTATTATTTGTTTCCTTCACATCCATTATATGTTTCCTAAAGCAAATTGCATTGATGAGATGGATCGTTTGATTTGGATGGATCGATTGATTTGTTTCCTTAAAATTGGATTTTTCTTTAAAGTCTGTTATTTGTTTCCTTAAAATTTATTATATGTTTCCTAAATCAAATTGCATTGATGGGAGGGTGACGCATGGAAAGTTATGATCCGTTAAGATTTTTTTTGTTGTGTGAGAGGGTGACGCGAAACTAAACCGGTGGGGTAGGGGAGGGACGAAAAAAACCAGCGAAATGAAACGGGTGGGAGGTGGGAGGAAGTACCAAAGAAGTACCAAAAAACCGGGTGAGGTGGGACGAAAAAAAACCTGGAAGCGTTGATGGGATGGATCGATTGATTTGGATAGTCTATTATTTGTTTCCTTCACATCCATTATATGTTTCCTAAAGCAAATTGCATTGATGAGATGGATCGTTTGATTTGGATGGATCGATTGATTTGTTTCCTTAAAATTGGATTTTTTTAAAGTCTGTTATTTGTTTCCTTAAAATTTATTATATGTTTCCTAAATCAAATTGCATTGATGGGATGGATCGATTGATTTAGATAGTCTATTATTTGTTTCCTTCACATCCATTATATGTTTCCTAAAGCAAATTGCATTGATGAGATGGATCGTTTGATTTGGATGGATCGATTGATTTGTTTCCTTAAAATTGGATTTTTCTTTAAAGTCTGTTATTTGTTTCCTTAAAATTTATTATATGTTTCCTAAATCAAATTGCATTGATGGGAGGGTGACGCATGGAAAGTTATGATCCGTTAAGATTTTTTTCGTTGTGTGAGAGGGTGACGCGAAACTAAACCGGTGGGGTAGGGGAGGGACGAAAAAAACCAGCGAAATGAAACGGGTGGGAGGTGGGACGAAGTACCAAAGAAGTACCAAAAAAAACCGGGTGAGGTGGGACGAAAAAAAACCTGGAAGCGTTGATGGGATGGATCGATTGATTTGGATGGTCTATTATTTGTTTCCTTCACATCCATTATATGTTTCCTAAAGCAAATTGCATTGATGAGATGGATCGTTTGATTTGGATGGATCGATTGTTTTGTTTCCTTAAAATTGGATTTTTTTAAAGTCTGTTATTTGTTTCCTTAAAATTTATTATATGTTTCCTAAATCAAATTGCATTGATGGGATGGATCGATTGATTTAGATATCTATTATTTGTTTCCTTCACATCCATTATATGTTTCCTAAAGCAAATTGCATTGATGAGATGGATCGTTTGATTTGGATGGATCGATTGATTTGTTTCCTTAAAATTGGATTTTTCTTTAAAGTCTGTTATTTGTTTCCTTAAAATTTATTATATGTTTCCTAAATCAAATTGCATTGATGGGAGGGTGACGCATGGAAAATTATGATCCGTTAAGATTTTTTTCGTTGTGTGAGAGGGTGACGCGAAACTAAACCGATGGGGTAGGGGAGGGGCGAAAAAAACCAGCGAAATGAAATGGGTGGGAGGTGGGAGGAAGTACCAAAGAAGTACCAAAAAAACCGGGTGAGGTGGGACGAAAAAAAACCTGGAAGCGAGACTACCAACTGCTCCATTAGGAGTAGAGATTCCACCTGTAGTGCTATATCCATGGCTTGCGCTCATGTATTGCGTGAGGGTTGAAAAAGCTGAAGCGCGTTAAAAAGTATGAACCAATTGCTCGGCTTGTCATCGGGGTTGTGCATGATGGGGGCATTTTGTGTGACGAAAATGAAGCATCGCCAAACTATATGATTTTGTAGGGATAAGCTTGCTTTGCCTTGTTGTTTTGAAAAGACATGATTTCTTTATTGGTACGCTCGAAGTATTATTGTTTTTATGTCAAATGATAGACTATTGCTTTGAATCACTCGTGTCTTAATATTCATGCCATGATTAGACATATGATCAAGATTATGCTAGGTAGCATTCCACATCAAAAATTATTCTTTTTTATCATTTACTTACTCGAGGACGAGCAGGAATTAAGCTTGGGGATGCTGATATGTCTCCGTCGTATCTATAATTTTTGATTGTTCCATGCCAATATTATTCACTTTCATATACTTTTTGGCAACTTTTTATATTATTTTTGGGACTACCATATTGATCCAGTGCCCAGTGCCAGTTCCTGTCTGTTGCATGTTTTTTGTTTCGCAGAAACCCAATAACAATCGGAGTCCAAACGGGAAAAAACGGATGGAGATTTTTTTGGAATATTTATGATTTTCTAGAAGTAAAATCAACACGAAACGGTGTCCAGGGTGGTCACGAGGTAGGGGCGCACCCTACCCCCCCCCAGGCGCGCCCCTGACCCTCGTGGTCCACCCGTAAGGCGGTTGATGCTCTTCTTCTGGTGCAAGAAAGATAATTTTACAAGGAAGATCTGAGCGAAAGATTCACCCCAATCGGAGTTACGGATCTCCAGATATAAAGGAAACGGTGAAGGGGCAGAAACAGAGAATGCAAAGAACGCAGAGAACGCAGAAATAGAGAGATAGATCCAATCTCGGAGGGGCTCTCGCCCCTCCCAAGCCATGGGAGCCAAGGACCAGAGGGAAAACCCTTCTCCCATCTAGGGAGAAGGTCAAGGAAGAAGAAGAAGAAGGGGGGCTCTCTCCCTGTTGGGGATATGACTATTTGTGTAAGCCTCCCAGGAGGGGCCTGGTTACTCAAAGAGGACTCATCAGAGGAAGCCCAAGACCAAGCATGAAGATGGTGGTTCAATAAAGTACTTAAGGCCCACAGGCGGCTTAAGGCCCGTTGTAGTAAACCTCCATGATGGTATGGCTTGTAACATAAGGCAGATTTAACTGTTTATAAGCCGGCCGGGACTCTGTAAGCCACAGGGCGTCAACCCGTGTATATAAGGGGACGACCTGCTGGCGGCTTAGGGCAAGAAACAACTCATCGAGAGCCGGGCATAGCGTATCTCGCTCCCTGGTCATCGAAACATCAATACCAACCCAACTAGACATAGGCCTTACCTTCACCGTAAGGGGCCGAACTAGTATAAACTCTCTCGTGTCCCTTGTCCCGATTTAACCCCTTCAAGCTTCCTAGTTGCGATGGCTCCACAACTAAGTCCTTTCACGAGGACATCTGACGTGACTATTCCACGACAGTTGGCGCCCACCGTGGGGCTAGCGCATGGTGGATTTGAGTTCTTGAAGGGCAACTTCGAAGGGCTCAAGGGATACGTAGTGGGCCGGATGACCAAGAGTCGTCGCGGCAAGATCTACATCGACGATGAAGGCTAGGGTCCCGACGCCGGCTCAATTGAGTACGGATACTGGGTCCCCTTCGGCGGAATCCACGTCTTCATCGGCCGGATCGGTGAGCCGGGCCCTGAGCCGGACAACAGCACTGACCTCGTCGAGACGGCTCAGCGTGCGAGGAAGACCCGGACTCAGCCAGTCATGAGGCGTGCCTTCGTGGGCTGCATCCACAGAGAAGAATTTTCTGAAGGATCTGAAGATAGGGGTGAGACGGCCGTCCTCTTGGATGGGGATTCGTCCGCTAGTTCAACAGATTCGTTGTACCAAGTGCAAGACGGCGTACTCGGGGGCTGTTCCGACGGCATCAGTATTCCGGACCCCTTTGAGCCGCCAAGATGGGCCAGAATCTTCATGGCTGGGACTCAGCCCGGCTCAAACTCTACAGCTGCTGCAGCGGTAACGTCCGGTTTAGGAGCAGCCGGGGCAGGCGGCCCCGTGCGCCCGCCGGCTCAGGTACTAATAGACCTCATGGACAAGCTCACGGCCCTGTTAACCGCCACAGTTATTCCTGCAGATAAAGAGGAGCATGACGCAGCGGTTGCACAGGTGCGTGAGGAGATAGCTCAGGCCAAGGAGGCCTTGGCAGCTGAGGATACTAGGCTAGCTACAGAGCGGGCGGCTCTCGACGCCCGGCCGCAGCGCTTGCAGTCAGAAGCTTATCAGCTCACGATGAGCCTAAATGCGTCTAATGAGGTAATGAGGAGGAGACATCAGAAAACTCAATCCCGTTTGCCTCCGAATTATGATCCTCGGGTTCTTTTTGCGACACCCGGAGCCGGCCCAAGTAACCCGGAGACCAATCAGCTTATGACAGCCGGAACAGGAGGGCCGACTCAGCCCCGGGAGACGGTGCCGCCTCACATGAGCATGCCACCGCCGCGTTATGTGCCAATCCCTCCGGGTCACTTTTCCAACCCTATGGAGAACTTAATTGCAGCTTCCACACGTTTGGCGGCTCTTCCTATGGACGGTGATGACCCGGCAACAGTGGAGACCCGAAGAGTCAGAGAACTTCTTCAGACAGCCTTGGCTCAGCAGGAGACCTATTCTTATAGCCGGGATAAAATCCATTCAACTCCCCCGCCTTGGTTAGCTCCGCCCCGCCAGAACCGGAGCTCGAGTTATAGCAGACACATGGAGTCTGAAGCTTTGTCAAGCAACGCCCAACGCCATAACCAGCCCGGTGGCTATCACCCGGTGCAAGATCGAATACGTCAGGAGAACGAACGAGCGGCTCAGGAAGCGGCTTATCAGGATCACCCGGAGTATCCGACGACGTCTGTTGAGGCGGGGGTAGCCACTAGAACCGGTGGTGTTCCTTGCCTGGTACCGGCTCTGCGCAATGTACGTTTGCCCAAGGACTTCAAGGGACCTCAAAAAATACCAAATTACACGGCCGACTTACAGCCCGGGGCGTGGATCAAGAGTTATGAGATGGCCATGGAGCTGCTAGAGGTCAGTGACGTGGCGATGGCTAAATATTTCACCATGATGTTAGATGGAACAGCCCGGTCTTGGCTGAAGGGTTTGCCACCCAATTCCATTAGCTCATGGGAAGAGTTAAAGGCCCGGTTCATTCAGAACTTCAAGGACACCTGCAAGCAATCTATGTCAATTGTGGACTTAACCAATTGTAAGCAGGGGGAGGGAGAATCCACCACCCATTGGGTGCGCCGGGTCAAGGAGATAATTCATTCATCTAACAATATGGATGCCGGCTCTGCAGTCCTTATGTTGGAGAAGAATTGTAGATTTGAACCGCTGAGGCAGAAGCTGGGGCGCCTTAAACGTGACTGCAGGGATATGGGCACGCTGATGACGGCTTTAGTCAAATATGCCGATTCTGATAGTACCAAGGATCCCGCGTCTGACGATGAGAAGACAGGGCAGGGAAGAAGGAACGGCAATGGAAAGGGTCAACAACATAACCCGGGGAATCAAAATGGCAATAAGCGTAAGGCGGACGGTAACCCGGAGTTCGTAGCTAATGCCAACTCGCAGGGTAACAATCCGAGACGTAAGGGTAAACCGCCTCGATCCGGCGGGTCAGGCCCATCTCTTGAACAGCTACTCAATGAGCCCTGCCCGAGACACGGCACCAGGGAGCGGCCTGCCACGCACCTGTGGAAGGATTGCGCAATCATGAAGGCGTTTAAGAATTCCAACACCTATGATGGCCATAATGGGTCTGGTGGCGGTTCAGGAGCTGGCGGTTTCCATGGCCCAGGTGGCGGCTTAGGATCCGGCTTTCAGGGACGTCAAGGAGGGGGCTATAACCAATAGCAGTCTGGTCAAGGAGAGCAGCAGCAGTAGCAGTCTGGTTATCAGAGCAACCCGAAGCAATTGAATAGTGGGCAATATCACGTATTTACCACTAGCTTATGCAAATGTGACCAGAAGGTTCATAAGAGGGCCGTTAATTCTATTGAGCCGGCAATCCCTCATTATTTGAGGTGGTCAGAGCAGCCCATCATATGGAGCAGGGAGGATCATCCTCCGCGGGTCGATAACCCGGGTCAGTTGGCTTTGGTAGTGGCACCTCAGGTTGGTGGGTATAAGTTCACTAAGGTGCTCATGGACGGGGGTAGTAGCATCAATATCCTCTACTATGAGACCTTTCGACGCATGGGATTAACTGATAAAAATCTGAGAACATCCAACACTGTTTTCCATGGAGTTGTCCTTGGTAAGTCGGCTTACCCAGTTGGCAGGATTGAGCTGGAGGTGGCCTTTGGAGACGAATATGACTCTAGAGCTGAGAAGTTGACGTTTGAGGTGGTCAAAATCAGGAGCCCATACCACGCTCTGTTTGGGCGGCCGGCTTATGCTAAGTTTATGGCCCGACCATGTTATGTTTATTTACAGCTCAAGATGCCGGGTCACAAGGGCACCATTACTGTACATGGCAGTCGGAAGGTAGCACTGGAGTGTGAAGAAGGTGACGCGGCTTATGCGGAGTCGGCCTGTGCAGCAGAAGAGCTCAAATTTTATCAAGATAATGTTGACCCGGCGGATATGACATCCCTGAAGAAGCCAACTACAGAGCACGACCCGGCGTTGAAGTTTAAGTCGGCAGCAGAGACAAAGCTTGTTGATTTTACCCCGGGTGACTCTTCTAAACAGTTCAGCATCAGCAGCAACTTGGATCCCAAATAGGAAAGCGCGCTCATCGAGTTCATCCGTGAGAACCGGGACATCTTTGCATGGAAACCTTCTGACATGCCGGGTGTACCGAGGGAACTCGCTGAGCACACTCTCAACATTGATCCAAAGTATAAGCCGGTCAGGCAGTTTCTTCGGCATTTTAATGAAGAGCAACGGAAAGCTATTGGGGAAGAAGTCGCCCAGCTTTTAGCAGCCGGGTTTATCATTGAAGTTTTTCACCCGGAGTGGTTGGCTAACCCGGTGCTTGTCCTCAAAAAGGACGGCACCTGGCGGATGTGTGTGGACTACACGGACTTAAACAAGGCTTGTCCGGCTGATCCCTTTGCTCTTCCCCGTATTGATCAAATCATTGATGCTACGGCGGGTTGTGAGCATCTGAGTTTTTTGGATGCTTACTCCGGTTATCATCAGATTAAGATGACAGTTAAGGACCAGGAGAAGACGGCTTTCATCACTCCGTTTGGAGCCTTCTGCTATGTATCTATGTCGTTTGGGCTCAAGAGTGCCCAGGCGACTTATCAGTGGTGTGTGCAGAATTGTTTGCACGATCAAATTGGGCGTAATGTTCATGCTTATGTGGATGACATTGTGGTGAAGTCCAGAGAAAAGGAGACCTTGATATCTGACTTAAAGGAGACCTTTGATAATCTCCGGGTTTACAAGATGATGCTTAACCCAGCCAAGTGTGTGTTTGGCGTTCCTGCGGGCAAGCTCTTGGGCTTTCTGGTGTCTAACAGAGGCATCGAAGCTAACCCAGGGAAGATTAAGGCGATTACCTCCCTGGCTAAACCTGCGTGCATCAATGATGTTCAGTGACTGGCGGGTCGTGTTGCCGCCTTAAGTCGGTTCATAAGTCGGCTCGGTGAGAAGGCCCTCCCATTGTATCAGATGATGAAGAAAACTGACACTTTTGTATGGAGTGAGGCCGCTGATGCTGCTTTTGAGGACTTAAAGAGACAATTGTCTGAGCCGCCGGTTCTCGCGGCTCCGATTGATAAAGAGCCTTTGTTGTTATATGTGGCTGCCAATTCACGAGCCGTCAGCGATGCCATCGTGGTGGAGCGTAAGGAAGCCGGTAAGGAGCATCCGGTTCAACGGCCGGTTTACTACATCAGTGAGGTGCTCATTGAATCCAAGCAAAGGTACCCGCATTGTCAAAAGCTTGTTTATGGAGTGTTCATGGCCAACCGGAAGTTGAAGCAGTATTTTCAAAGCCACCCTATAACCGTGGTAAGTTCTGCCCCTTTGGGAGACATCATTCAGAACAGGGAGGCCACAGGACGAATCGCCAAGTGGGCCATTGAGCTTGGGCCTCACGATTTGAAGTACATGCCACGTACTGCTATTAAGTCTCAGGCCTTGGTGGACTTTATCAATGATTGGCCAGAGTTACAGGCCCCTGAGGAGAAGCCGGATAACACATATTGGACGATTCACTTTGATGGGTCCAGGCAGCTAGAAGGCTCGGGGGCTGGAGTGGTGTTACTTCCCCTCGAGGTGACAAATTTTTTTATGTACTCCAGCTTATGTTTCCATGTACTAACAATGCAGCTGAGTATGAGGCCTTACTCCATGGTCTCTGGATGGCTAAGGAGATGAACTTAAGCCGGGTACGATGCTTGGGCGTCTTAGATCTTGTGGCTCAACAAGTGTCAGGCAAGTGGGATTCCAAGGACCCCCTTATGGCGGCTTATCGTCATGAGGTAGATGCTGTGGCTGGTCACTTCACGGGTTATCAAGTGGAGCACATCGATCGAAGGAAGAATGAGGCGGCTGATGCTTTAAGCCGGTTGGGATCCCAACGTAAACCGGTGCCGCCTAATATCTTTCTCGATGTGTTACATAACCCTGCTGTCAAGGTGCCTACCGAGGAAGAATTGGCAGTACCAGACCCGAAGGCACAGCTGGTGGCGGCTCTTCACATTATCCCGGATTGGACGATGCCTTACTTGGCTTATATGACCCGGGGTGAATTGCCGGAGGATGAGACATTGGTGAGACAAATTATCATGCGCTCCAAATCCATGACGATTGTTAACGGCGAGTTACATCACCTCAGCGTCACGGGGGCGTTTCAATGCTGCGTGTCACCTATAGAAGGCCAAGAAGTACTTCGTGAGATCCATGAAGGAGATTGTGGCCATCATGTCGGGTCAAAATCTCTCGTAGCCAAGGCTTTTCGTCATGGTTTCTATTGGCTGACGGCTCATGCTGATGCGGAGGATCTGGTCAGTAAATGTGATGGTTGTCAAAAGTTCTCACGACGAGCTCATGTGCCGGCTCAAGAATTGAGGATGATCCCAATCACTTGGCCGTTTGAAGTCTGGGGGCTTGACATGGTTGGACCTTTCAAAAGGTCTAAAGACAAAAAAACACATCTACTGGTGGCAGTGGACAAGTTTACCAAATGGATTGAGGCAGAGCCGGTCAATAAGTGTGATGCAGCCACGGCGGTTCAGTTCATGAAAAAGGTGATCTTTCATTTTGGTTTTCCACATAGCATCATAACTGATAATGGCACTAATCTCTCTAAGGGTGCCATGGAAGAGTTCTGTCAAAGAGAACATATCCGGCTCGATGTTTCGGCCATTGCTCATCCTCAATCCAATGGTCAAGCAGAGAGAGCTAATCAAGAGGTCCTGAAAGGTATCAAACCCCAGCTCTTAGTCCCCTTACAGTGGACTCCGGGTTGTTGGGTGGAGGAGTTACCCTCCGTGTTATGGAGCATCAACACTACGCCTAACAGATCTACGGGATACACACCTTTCTTCATGGTCTATGGAGCAGAGGCAGTCCTGCCAAGTGACATCCGGCACGACTCACCCCGTGTGGCGGATTACGTTGAGGCGGATAACGAAAAGGCTCGTCAGGATGCACTTGACTTGTTGGACGAGGAGCGAGACTTGGCAATAGCCCGCTCGGCGATTTACCAGCAAGACCTGCGCCGCTATCACAGCCGCCCGGTTAAGAGCAGAACCTTTCAGGAAGGAGACTTGGTGCTCCGGCTCATCCAGGATTAGTCTAACATGCACAAGTTAACCCCGCCTTGGGAAGGACCCTTTGTGGTCAGCAAGAATCTACACAACGGGTCATATTATCTCATCGATATTCGAGAGCACAAGGACTCACTTAAATCGGAGGAGGAGACCCGCCGGCTGTGGAACATAGCTCATCTCCGGCCTTACTATACTTAAGTCACCAGTTTTTAAGATACTTTTGATGATGTACATATTATATAAAGCAATAAAGCAGCACCTCTATCCTTTTTTCCCATAAATAATGTTTCATGTCTTCTTTATCAGGTGATGGACACTACCAACAGGGGACGGATCATATCTGAATCTGGGTTTTCCCTTTGGTCCGGCTTATGATCATATCTGAATCTAGCCATGGTCACCTGGGGGCTTCCTGTTCAAAAATAGGTCGTATTCGAACCAAAGAGAACATAGTTGTCGATACCCACTTGATCGGCATACTGCCAAACCCACTTGGGGGCTTCTTGATCATTTTTGAATCACAGCTTAACCCCTTTGGGTCTGACGTGGATCGTATTCGAATCAGCGTCATTAAACAACTCTTATGTTCACTTGGGGGCTTCCTGTTCAAACATAGGTCGTATTCGAACCAAAGAGAACATAGCTGTCGATACCCACTTGATCGGCATCGCCAAAGCCACTGGGGGCTATATGATCGTATCTGAATCGTAGCTTAACCCCTTTGGAACGATTCTCTGATCGTATTCGAATCAGGAGCCTGTGAACATTGCTTATAAGTATGATTACTTTAACTATCATTGAAACCTTCTTGAGGAGATGGTTTTTGATCCTTCTGGTTTTATATTGATTACCTCAGGTTCTAAAAAGCGCTAGGTAAAGACTTATATAAGCCAGGGAGACTGTTAAAAGGGTCAGATGTATGCTGTTGTGATTATATTTTGAATAATCATGAACCGGTTATACATGTTGTCTTTTGATCATGTTTCGGGTTATCAATACTGTATAACCCCGTGGTGCAGTAAACCGCCCAGGGAGTCTTTACTTGTCTATGTGCAGGGTAAGGTAAAGCAAGTTAAAACATCAAGGAAATACATGGTTCACATAAGCCAGCAAAATATAATGATGGCGGCTTACAAAAGTAATAAGCACCATAAACATGCGCAAGGGCATGACCGGCATTAAGGAGTTTTTCTATCCTATTACAAGACTCCCCGAGTCTAAACAAAGTGAAGCATTGATTTTGCAAAGGTTGTAACACGTCTGGCGGTTCATTCCTCCGGCTGGCTTGACGACTCCGGGGTATCCTTCCCCGCCTCTCCTTCGGTTGTTTTGTCCTGGAAGGTGGACGAGGTCCAATCAATGCTGCTCAAGGCCTCAAATTCAGCTTCATCATCTATTAAACTGGCCGGGTCCACTTCAGGGGTAAAGGTATGCTTACGCGTTGGAGGGATCAGGCTGACTTGGTCATATGGGGCGTTTGGGATTCTCAGGTTCTCACTATCGTAGCCCGGCGAATACTTAGTAAGATCAGTATCATTCCCAATGAGAGTCGCCAGGGGACGTACGACTTTAACACAGGAAGTGAAGTCTTGGTCGTCAAAAGCAGTGCCGTCCTCTTTAAGGCTTGGATATCTAAGAGAGAGATCAGCAAGGTCAAGTTCTGGCACCCATGCTCTTGCCCGGCTTAATGCGGCCACGGCTCCGGCTCTCGCAGATGCCCGCCTTAGATCCTGAATTCGTTGGGGTAGTACTGAGAGATGCCTTAGCACATCTTGTAGGAGGCAAGGAGTAGTATTTGATAAGGCTACAACGGCCAAAGCACGTTGTGACCCGGAGTACAGCTGCTCCACTAGGGTGTACACCGCCTTAAGCTTGATCAGCATATTTTCCTTCAGATTGGTGCTCCTGGGGCCTGTATGTTCACAGGTATCACAGCAAGCCGGAGGTGACTATTACAGTAAGTCTTGGAAGATTACAATATTTAAGGTTTTTTTGTGACTTACCGAAGATGGCTGAGACCATTTGGGATATCTGCCGTTTTAAGTCGGACAGCTTGTTTGTTGCCTCAGCAAGAGATGCTTCTGCTGTTTCGGCCCGAGTCACCAGTGAAGCCCTCTCATCAACCCAAGTTTTCTTTTCCAACTCAAAATTTTTCTTCAGCTTCTCTTGTTCAGAGACACTGAATTCAAACTTGGAGTTGGCTTTCTGAGCTTCGAGCTCTTGGGTTTTCAACTGGCTCTTCAGATCAGCAATCTCCACGTCAAATTGACTTATGGTGGCCTGCATCGACATCAGGTTATGGTAAGAATCATGGCAAGATAACATTCAAGTCCCAAACACTTTACAAGTAAAGATACTTGGCACTTGGGGGCTAATGTATGCTTAAAGAATTTTTTAACCTATTTTACCGAGTCATACATATTAAATCTCAAGCGCTTTACAAGTAAAGGTACTTGACACTTGGGGGCTAATGTATAACCCAAATTCAAAGTCTCATGCTATCACCGAGTTAAATATATTCAATTTAAACCAGACAAAACTAATAGTAAGTAGATTATTAAGTCTACAACATATTCATTCATAAGCAGTAGACTTGGGGGCTGGTACAGGAAGTAAGGTTCAGAGTAAAAGCTTAAATTATACCTCAGATTTATGCTGTATTTGCTTCACCATGTCAATTTCCAGGTCACGGCTACTGTGCACTTGGTTCAGATAGCCCGAGACTATATCACTAATACTTAGGTGAGAATAATCAGTGATGTCTTGTTTGGCTTTCCGACGCTGGGCAAACTCCTCCTTGGCAGTGCATTGGGCAAGAGCAGTAGGCCGGCCCGGTTCAACATACTGGCTCTTCACAATTTCAACCTCCGGGTCAGTCGTCTTGGCCGGGCTAGGAGTTTCCGGGTCATCCGAGTTGTGGATGACGTCTTCTGCGGGCGGGTCAGAAGTTGGCACCGGAATATCAGAAGCCGGTTCAGGTGGTGGCTGATGAGTGGAGCTGTCAGGAACGGATGAGTCAAGCACCGGTTCAGTGACTACCGGGTCTTGGGGCGGCTTATTCTTCTTTGCCCTCTTGCTGGGTTTTACTTGCAAACTGTCAATCAAAGTGGAAGGATAAGCATCAAAGTGTAAGTATGGAAAAACTTAAAGTGAGAAAGGTTATATTACCCGGGAGCCGTTTTGAAAGCCGGCATGTTTGATTGCATTGACTCGTCAGAGGAAGGAGAGTTGTCCTGATAATGGGAGTCAGTTGAGTTGAGAGGTTGGCGAATTAAACCCGCCAAAGGTAAAGCGGAATGTAAATCGGAGGTAACCTCGGTCCGACGCTTCCTGGTTACGTCGGGTAAGCCGGAAGAGAGTTCTGTGTCTTGGTTGGCCCAAGTCTGCCTCCGGTTCTCAAGCTGTTGTTGCTTCAAAAGAAATTGAGGATCTTGGTAAGCTAGAGGATGTGAAAATCTTACTTTCCGGGTCACCCTTCGGATTTTTTGCTTTGGCAAAGGCTTTGAGTCAGAGGAGATTATAGTTACCTCTTCATCATCTGCTTGACTGTTCCCTGTGTCCTCCTGAAAGGATAAGAATGTCAGTAAAGTAATGACAAAGGAGTTAAGAAAATCAAAGGATTACCTCCTCCTCATCTGAAGAAGAGTCATCCAATTTGAGCATATCAGAGGCGCTGGGTTTCTTGTTCTTAGAGGTGTCCATCCTGGCGGCTTTCCTTTCAGTCTTCTTGGCCACCCTGGCCTGTTTGGCAGCCTCATGGTCATACTTGACCTTCCAGAAGTTATCACCGGCCTGTGGAAAAAGATAAAGAATCATAAGTACAAGAAGGTAACATATTAAAGAGTATTTGTGAAGATTAGTAACTTACCGCAGGAGCCGGGTTCTTCTTGCAGAAGGGAAGCAAACTGAAGATGTTACTGGTTACAGTGCCCTCCTTCAATAGTGACTGGACTGTAGCATCTACCACATCATCCGGTAAGTCCTCAGGGCTATGATGTATTGGGTCTTCTTTCTCGCCTGTGTAAGTACACATTAAGCCGGAACGGCGGCTTAATGGTAATATCCACCAGGTGACCCAGACCCGGACCAAGTAGATGCCACTTAACCCGTTGCCTAAAAGGGCTTTGATCCTCTTGATGGTGGGATTAAGAGGCAGGCGCTCAACAGCAGTCAACTTGTCCGCCAGATGATGGTTGGACTCAAGACGCAGGGCACGAAAGCCGGGCAGAGGCTTCTCATTAGCCGGAGAGGTGTCTTGACAGTAGAACCACGTCTGGTTCCAGTCTTTTGGGTGACTCGGCAGCTCAGCGTAAGGAAAAAGACAATCTCTCCGCCGCTGGATTGAGATGCCGCCAAGCTCAAGACTAGGCACGTTGGCACGTTCATTCTGCCGGTTCAAGTAAAAAAGTTCTCTGAACAGCAACAGACTTGGTTCCTCTCCTAGGTATACCTCGCAGAAGACTTGGAAATTACACAGATTTGACACGGAATTGGGTCTAATGTCTTGAGGCTTCAGGTCAAAGAAATCCAAAACTTCCCTGAAGAATTTTGAGCCGGGAGGGGCAAATCCCCGGTTCATATGATCTGTGAAAACTATTACCTCCCCATCTTTGGGTTGAGGTATCTCCTCAGACGGGTGAGGGGCACGATAAGACATGGCCTCCTTCTTTGGCAGATGGCCAGACTTCACAAACTCGGCAAGTTTGCTTTTGGTTACTGTGGGTGGAACCAAATTGCAAGTTACATGGGCTTTGGCCGCCTTAGGAGCCATGACAACAGTTGGTCTATGACAAAATGAGAAAGTTCCGGTTCAACTTTAACCCGGGAGAAACATTTAAATTATTTAAAGTGGCGGCTTAAGAAAGGGGCCTAATGATATAAGGGTGATTGTGCTGAAATATTTAAGCAGCTACCAGTGTCAAGAGCAGTTCAAGAATTCTTAAAGGCCAAGAGAAGAAGGCAAGGTTTACAGTTCAGTATCATTTATTTAAACCGGACATCTGGACAGTGGTATTTAAAAGGCATTTTCCAGAAGAAAGCTTTCCGGGTGATAAAAACAAGTTTCACAAACAACAACTATTATCATGGATCAAATTATTGTTCTGAAAGGAAAATTTTCTAGACCTAGAAACAAAGCAGAGAAGTTCATACATTTGAAGAGGGTTTCTAAGCAAGGAAACTGAGATCTACTTCTATGCAAGATCAATACAAACAACTACCGCGGCAGTTCTGTACAGTTTTTACGACCCAAACGGGGCGTTGAAGGTGAGAACTAGCGAGGGTTTGTGTCGGGCAGTGATGAACACCGACGAACTCAGCGGAGTTCCAATACAGGTCTGAGAAAGGGGAGGAGAGGAACTCACGGATGAATACGGGCTACGGAGATTCGCCGACGTTTTTCTGGTCAGAGTCAGGTCGATGCAGCGGCCTGAGTTGATGCAGACGAGGGGGTCGACGGCGGCGGCGGCGGTGCTCGAGTGGCAGAGAGGAGAGGAATAAGACGACTGGAAAGAGAAGAATGAAAGACCTAAGGTCACGCCTATTTATAGGGAGAGGATAAGTGAGACGGCGCGGGAAACGAGGAGATAAGAATTACTATCCAGCGGCCCCGACGCCTCGATTTTCGGAACACTTAATAAAGCAGAGATCCGTTGAAGGATACGATGGAATAGAAAATGAATTAAAGAAAGGATGACGTCATGCCGGGTTAAGATGGATCCAGAAGATGACATCACGGCGGGTTAAAAGAAAGCCCTCTGTACAGTTAGAAGACTGAAGATTTATTCTTTAGAAGTATATTTTTAAGATTAACATGAACAGGTTCAAATCAATCTGGGGCCTAATGTTGGGGATATGACTATTTGTATAAGCCGCCCAGGAGGGGCCGGGTTACGCAAAGAGGACTCATTAGAGGAAGCCCAAGACCAAGCATGAAGATGGCGGTTCAATAAAGGGCTTAAGGCCCACAGGCGGCTTAAGGCCCGTTGTAGTAAACCGCCATGATGGTATGACTTGTAACATAAGGCAGATTTAACTAGTCACCGAGCCGGACACTGTTTATAAGCCGGCCGGGACTCTGTAAGCCACAGGGCGTCAACCCATGTATATAAGGGGACGACCTGCTGGCGGCTTAGGGCAAGAAACAACTCATCGAGAGCCGGGCATAGCGTATCTCGCTCCCTGGTCATCGAAACATCAATACCAACCCAACTAGACGTAGGCCTTACCTTCACCGTAAGGGGCCGAACTAGTATAAACTCTCTCGTGTCCCTTGTCTCGATTTAACCCCTTCAAGCTTCCTAGTTGCAATGGCTCCATAACTAAGTCCTTTCACGAGGACATCAGATGTGACTATTCCACGACACTCCCCCTTGCTTCCGGTGGCGCCGGAACGCCGCCGGGGGCCATCATCATCACCGCGATCTTCACCAACACCTCCGCCATCTTCACCAACATCTCCATCACCTTCCCCCTTCTATCTACAGCGGTCCACTCTCCCGCAACCCGCTGTACCCTCTACTTGAACATGGTGCTTTATGCTTCATATTATTTTCCAATGATGTGTTGACATCCTATGATGTCTGAGTAGATTTTCGTTGTCCTATCGGTGATTGATGAATTGCTATGATTGGTTTGAGTTGCATGTTTTATTATTGGTGCTGTCCTATTGTGCCCTCCGTGTCGCGCAAGCGTGAGGGATTCCCGCCGTAGGGTTTGCAATATGTTTATGATTTGCTTATGGTGGGTGGCGTGAGTGACAGAAGCACAGACCCGAGTAAGTAGGTTGTTTGCGTATGGGATCAAGGGGACTTGATACTTTAATGCTATGGTTGGGTTTTACCTTAATGAATCTTTAGTAGTTGCGGATGCTTGCTAGAGTTCCAATCATAAGTGCATATGATCCAAGTAGAGAAAGTATGTTAGCTTATGCCTCTCCCTCAAATAGAATTGCAATAGTGATTACTGGTCTAGTAACATAGTCAATTGCTTAGGGACAATTCCACAACTCCTACCACCACTTTTCCACACTCGCTATATTTACTTTATTTGTTCTTTATCTAAACAGCCCCTACTTTTTATTTACGCGTTCTTTATTATCTTGCAAACCTATCCTACAACACCTACAAAGTACTTCTAGTTTCATACTTGTTCTAGGTAAAGCGAACGTCAAGCGTGCGTAGAGTTGTATCGGTGGTCGATAGAACTTGAGGGAATATTTATTCTACCTTTAGCTCCTCGTTGGGTTCGACACTCTTACTTATCGAAAACTGTTGTGATCCCCTATACTTGTGGGTTATCAGTTATCATTACGCTCTCTCCAACAATCGATCCTTATTGCAACTATGGTATATTGTTACACGGGAGAATAGTACCGTTTGCAGGTTCTCAAACAGTTACTTCACATGTGATTCGTGACAACTTGTGTGTGAATGAAACGCCACTCATTTAAAATCTCCTCTCTTTTGTTGGGATGATAACTATTGTGGTACTTACATTAAGGTGCTAGAGTACACTAAAAGAACACCCGTGCGTTGCAACGGGGCCACATTAACTTTAAGAGTTCAATATCAATTATGTTAATATTACATTAAATATTCTCATACATATCAAGTGACATTGGCGACCTTTTTACCATCAAATTCTCACACACACTCTCTCCCTCCCTCCTCCTAACTCCCCCTCTCCCTCTCTCTCTCTCTCTCTCTAACACACACACACACATATCCATCTTATTGGGTATGGGACCATAGTCCATCTATTTCACACGCACACGCGCTAGTGCATAACAATATGGATTATAAAACAGGTTCAAGGTAGTAACAAGGATTCTTCTCATGCATTAATAAACAAATGTTCTTCACTGAAGACAAGATAAACAATTCCCAAAGTGCATGAGAGCATCACAGAACATTACTGGCAAGATAAATGCACGATGTACCGGAACTGCTCGGATGAACCGGAACAGAGCCAACATCAACCATTTACCTTGGTACTTCAGGGACCGACAGGAGGATGCATGTAGAAGCGCTTCTTGCCTGCGAATCCACAGTCAGAGAGAGAAATTGGAACCCATTCCCATCACCAACTAATAAAGAAAGCATGTAAGAAAGTTGATATCGGGCCAACTTGGATCTTTGGTGATTGTCCGCCGGTATGGAGAATTTAGGAGGGTGGGTGCAGGGAGTGGCCTTGTGGATGATGGATGGAGGCGCGGAGGGATGTGGTCGCCGGAAGGTCGAAAGCGGAGAGGGTCAGGCACGTTAGGTGGAGCCGGTGGTGCGCGACAACCGGAGGCGGCCCAATTGTGGGCGGCGAACTGACGATAGCCTCGGCCCATCTCTCGACGCAACGAAGATAGAGAGGGCGGCACTGCCGGTGCTCGAGGCCGCCGCTCGGCACCATCTACATCGAGGGGAAAGAGAGGCGAGAAAGCGATAGGGTGATGCGGGGCTAGGGATTGCGGAGGAGGGTCGGGGTGTGCGATTTGAATGGATGGTTCTGCCCACCGTTTTCTTGTACGTGGCGGTGGAGACGGCGGCGTCCAGCCATGCAGGCGAGGCATGGGTCGAGCCGGGCACACGGCGAGGCACAGTAGCAGAGGCGGGGGCGATTTTTTGCTACTGAGATGCAGGGTGTGGGATTGATTGTTCATGTTCTCTTTTCCTTTTTAACAGGAGATGGATGCGACTTTTTCACGAGGGGAGAGATGCCACCATGTACAGATTCCATAATAAATTAATTAGGTCCATAACGGGATTTCTTTACAATGCGTTAAGATTTACGTGTTAGTCTTCTTAATAAAGAAATGCACTGATGTAGGGATCGATTGATTCGGGTAAGGAAAGATAGATTCGTGATCTTTTGTATGTTAGGAAATTAGTGGTTTGCAAGGAAAGAGTGGAGAGAAAAAGAACCAACGCGACCACGTATAGATTCCATAATAAATTAATTAGGTCCAATGCATGGAAACGAATCATCAAGAAAAAGAATACTTCCTATTACTACACTCATAGGAAGCTTCCTAATCTCTGCTACCAAACAGTTTCTGCCCAAACAAGGAAGGAAAGTTATGGACGTGATTCGAAAGGAAACAAATGTTATGAAGATTAATTAATTTAGATTTGATCTTTAGAGATTGATTGTGATTGATTCTTTTACATAAAGACATTACTAAATAATTTACGTCAGTATGGAAAGTTCTGATCCGTTCAGTTTTTTTTGTTGTGTGAGAGGGTGAAGTGAAAATAAACCGATGAAGTGGGGGAGGCGACGAAAAAAATCTACGACGGTTAACCTATGAAAAAACCCGGACGAAAGTGGTGGGACGAAAATTGACTGGCGGAGACTACCAACTGCTCCATTAGGAGTAGAGATGTGGTACTTACATTAAGGTGCTACTGGATTTGACACTTTGACAAAAACTTGCTAGAGACCACCGCTTCAAGGGAATATTCTTCTCATGGGTTCGATAATCCAGGGTCACCTCTCGGGAAATAGGTGTGGATACTCTTTTTGTTCCGATATAGGATCAATAAAAGGAGGTATCAAGCCCTTTTTCTGACGCTGTTGCCGGGGAGGAGTTTATGAACGAAATATGCCCTAGAGGCAATAATAAAGTTATTATTTATTTCCTCATATCATGATAAATGTTTATTATTCATGCTAGAATTGTATTAACTGGAAACATAATACATGTGTGAATACATAGACAAACAGAGTGTCACTAGTATGCCTCTACTTGACTAGCTCGTTGAATCAAAGATGGTTAAGTTTCCTAGCCATAGACATGAGTTATCATTTGATTAACGGGATCACATCATTAGAGAATGATGTGATTGACTTGACCCATTCTGTTAGCTTAGCACTTGATCATTTAGTATGTTGCTATTGCTTTCTTCATGACTTATACATGTTCCTATTTCTACGAGATTATGCAACTCCCAAATACCGAAGGAACACTTAGTAAATGTTTATTATTCATGCTAGAATTGTATGAGATGATCATGTTTTGTAACAAAGTCATCGGCAACTGGCAGGAGCCATATGGTTGTCGCTTTATTGTATGCAATGCAATCGCCCTGTACTTGTTTTCTACTTTATCACTAAGAGGTAGCGATGGTCGTAGAAGCAATAGTTGGCGAGATGACAACGATGCTACGATGGAGATCAAGGTGTCGCGCCGGTGACAATGGTGATCATGATGGTGCTTTGGAGATGGAGATCAAAGGCACAAGATGATGATGGCCATATCATATCACTTATATTGATTGCATGTGATGTTTATCCTTTATGCATCTTATTCTGCTTTGATTGATGGTAGCATTATAAGATGATCTCTCACTAAAATTCAAGGTAAGAGTGTTTTCCCTCAGTATGCACTGTTGCCAAAGTTCGTCGTGCCGAGACACCACGTGATGATCGGGTGTGATAAGCTCAACGTTCACCTACAACGGGTGCAAGCTAGTTTTGCACACGCAGAAATACTCGGGTTAAACTTGACGAGCCTAGCATATGCAGATATGGCCTCGGAACACTGAGACCGAAAGGTCGAACGTGAATCATATAGTAGATATGATCAACATAGTGATGTTCACCATTGAAAACTACTCCATCTCATGTGATGATCCATTATGGTTTAGTTGATTTGGATCACGTAATCACTTAGATGATTAGAGGGATGTCCATCTAAGTGGGAGTTCTTAAGTAATATGATTAATTGAACTTAAATCTATCATGAACTTAGTACCTGATAGTATTTTGCTTGTCTATGTTGATGTAGATAGATGGCCCGTGCTATTGTTTTGTTGAATTTTAATGCGTTCCTTGAGAAAGCAAAGTTGAAAGATGATGATAGCAATTACACAGACTGGGTCCGTAACTTGAGGATTATCCTCATTGCTGCACAGAAGAGTTACATCCTGGAAGCACCGCTGGGTGCCAGGCCTGCTGCAGATGCAACTGACGACGTTAAGAATGTCTGGCAGAAGCAAAGCTGATGACTACTCGATAGTTCAGTGTGTCATGCTTTACGGCATAGAACCAGGACTTCAACGACGTTTTGAACGTCATGGAGCATATGAGACGTTCCATGAGTTGAAGTTAATATTTCAAGCATATGCCCAGATTGGGAGATATGAAGTCTCCAATAAGTTCTACATCTGCAAGATGGAGGAGAATAGTTCTGTCAGTGAACATATACTCAAAATGTCTGGGTATAACAATCACTTGATTCAACTGGGAGTTAATCTTCCGTATGATAGTGTCATTGACAGAATTCTTCAATCACTGCCACCAAGCTACAAGAGCTTCGTGATGAACTATAATATGCAAGGGATGGATAAGACAATTCCTGAGCTCTTCGCAATGCAAAGGCTGCAGAGGTAGAAATCAAGAAGGAGCATCAAGTGTTGATGGTCAACAAGACCACCAGTTTCAAGAAAAAGGGTAAAGGGAAGAAGAAGGGGAACTTCAAGAAGAACGGCAAACAAGTTGCTGCTCAAGATAAGAAATCTAAGTCTGGACCTAAGCCTGATACTGAGTGCTTCTACTCCAAACAGACTGGTCACTAGAAGCGGAACTGCCCCAAGTATTTGGCGGATAAGAAGGATGGTAAGGTGAACATAGGTATATGTGATATACATGTTATTGATGTGTACCTTACTAAAGCTCGTAGTTGCACCTGGGTATTTGATACTGGTTCTGTTGTTAATATTTGCAACTCGAAACAGGGACTAAGGATTGAGCGAAGATTAGCTAAGGACGAGGTTACGATGCGCGTGGGAAATGGTTCCAAAGTCGATGTGATCGCCGTCGGCACGCTACCTCTACATCTACATTCGGGATTAGTTTTAGACCTGAATAATTGTTATTTGGTGTCAGCGTTAAGCATGAACATTATATCTGGATCTTGTTTGATGCGAGACGGTTATTCATTTAAATCTGAGAATAATGGTTGTTCTATTTATATGAGTAATATCTTTTATAGTCATGCACCCTTGAAGAGTGGTCTATTTGTATTGAATCTCGATAGTAGTGATACACATATTCATAATGTTGAAGCCAAAAGATGTAGAGTTGATAATGATAGTGCAACTTATTTGTGGCACTGCCGTTTGGGTCATATTGGTGTAAAGCGCATGAAGAAACTCCATACTGATGGACTTCTGGAATCACTTGATTATGAATCACTTGGTACTTGCAAACCATGCCTCATGGTCAAGATGACTAAAACACCATTCTTCGGAACAATGGAGCGAGCAACAGATTAGTTGGAAATCATACATACTGATGTATGTGGTCCAATGAATATTGAAGCTCGCGGCGGGTATCGTTATTTTCTCACCTTCACAGATGATTTGAGCAGATATGGGTATATCTACTTAATGAAACATAAGTCTAAAACATTTGAAAAGTTCAAAGAATTTTAGAGTGAAGTGGAAAATCATCGTAACAAGAAAATAAAGTTTCTACAATCTAATCGTGGAGGAGAATATTTGAGTTACGAGTTTGGTCTACATTTGAAACAATGCAGAATAGTTTTGCAACTCACGCCACCCAGAACACCATAGCGTAATGGTGTGTCCGAACGTCGTAATCGTACTTTACTAGATATGGTGCGATCTATGATGTCTCTTACTGATTTACCGCTATCGTTTTGGGGTTATGCTTTAGAGACGGCTGCATTCACGTTAAATAGGGCACCATCGAAATCCGTTGAGACGATGCCTTATGAACTATGGTTTGGCAAGAAACCAAAGTTGTCGTTTCTTAAAGTTTGGGGCTGCGATGCTTATGTGAAAAAGTTTCAAGCTGATAAGCTTGAACCCAAGTCGGAGAAATGTGTCTTCATAGGATACCCAAAGGAAACTATTGGGTACACCTTCTATCACAGATCCGAAGGCAAGACATTTGTTGGTAAGAATGGATCCTTTCTAGAGAAGGAGTTTCTCTCGAAAGAAGTGAGTGGGAGGAAAGTAGAACTTGATGAGGTAACTGTACCTGCTCCCTTATTGGAAAGTAGTTCATCACAGAAACCGGTTCCTGTGACACCTACACCAATTAGTGAGGAAGCTAATGATATTGATCATGAAACTTCAGATCAAGTTACTACCGAACCTCGTAGGTCAACCAGAGTAAGATCCGCACCAGAGTGGTACGGTAATCCTATTCTGGAAGTCATGTTACTTGACCATTGCGAACCTACGAACTATGAAGAAGCAATGGTGAGCCCAGATTCCGCAAAATGGCTTGAGGCCATGAAATCTGAGATGGGATCCATGTATGAGAACAAAGTGTGGACTTTGGTTGACTTGCCCGATGATGGGCAAGCCATAGAGAATAAATGGATCTTCAAGAAGAAGACTGACGCTGACGGTAATGTTACTGTCTACAAAGCCAACTTGTTGCAAAAGGTTTTCGACAAGTTCAAGGGGTTGACTACGATGAGACTTTCTCACCCGTAGCGATGCTTAAGTCTGTCCGAATCATGTTAGCAATTGCCGCATTTTATGATTATGAAATTTGGCAAATGGATGTCAAAACTGCATTCCTGAATGGATTTCTAGAAGAAGAGTTGTATATGATGCAACCAGAAGGTTTTTTCGATCCAAAGGATGCTAACAAAAGTGTGCAAGCTCCAGCGATCCATTTATGGACTGGTTCAAGCCTCTCGGAGTTGGAATAAATGTTTTGATAGTGTGAAGCATATGGTTTTATATAGACTTTTGGAGAAGCTTGTATTTACAGGAAAGTGAGTGGGAGCTCTGTAGCATTTCTAATATTATATGTGGATGACATATTGTTGATTGGAAATGATATAGAATTTCTGGATAGCATAAAAGGATACTTGAAATAGAATTTTTCAATGAAAGACCTCAGTGAAGATGCTTATATATTGGGCATCAAGATCTATAGAGATAGATCAAGACGCTTAATTGGACTTTCACAAAGCACATACCTTGATAAAGTTTTGAAAAAATTCAAAATGGATCAAGCAAAGAAAGGGTTCTTGCCTGTGTTACAAGGTGTGAAGTTGAGTCAAACTCAATGCCCGAACACTGCAAAAGATAGAGAGAAAATGAAAAGTGTTCCCTATGCTTCAGCCATAGGCTCTATCATGTATGCAATGTTGTGTACCAGACCAGATGTGTGCCTTGATATTAGCTTAGCAGGGAGGTACCAAAGTAATCCAGGAGTGGATCACTGGACATCGGTCAAGAACATCTTGAAATACCTGAAAAGGACTAAGGATATGTTTCTCATTTATGGAGGTGACAAAGAGCTCGTCATAAATGGTTACGTTGATGCAAGCTTTGACGCTGATCCGGACGATTCTAAATCGCAAACCGGATACGTGTTTTTATTGAACGGTGGAGCTGTCAGTTGGTGCAGTTCTAAACAAAGCGTCGTGGCGGGATCTACGTGTGAAGCGGAGTACATAGCTGCTTCGGAAGCAGCAAATGAAGGAGTCTGGATGAAGGAGTTCATATCCGATCTAGGTGTCATACCTAGTGCATCGAGTCCAATGAAAATCTTTTGTGACAATACTGGTGCAATTGCCTTGGCAAAGGAATCCAGATTTCACAAGAGAACCAAGCACGTCAACAGACGCTTCAATTCCATCCGGGATCAAGTCCAGGTGGGAGACATAGAGATTTGCAAGATACATACGGATCTGAATGTTGCAGACCCGTTGACTAAGCCTCTTCCACGAGAAAAACATGATCAACACGAAGACTCCATGGGTGTTAGAATCATTCCTGTGTAATCTAGATTATTGACTCTAGTGCAAGTGGGAGACTGAAGGAAATATGCCCTAGAGGCAATAATAAAGTTTTATTTATTTCCTCATATCATGATAAATGTTTATTATTCATGCTAGAATTGTATTAACCGAAAACATAATACATGTGTGAATACATAGACAAACAGAGTGTCACTAGTATGCCTCTACTTGACTAGCTTGTTGAATCAAAGATGGTTAAGTTTCCTAGCCATAGACATGAGTTGTCATCTGATTAACGGGATCACATCATTAGAGAATGATGTTATTGACTTGACCCATTCCGTTAGCTTAGCACTTGATCATTTAGTATGTTGCTATTGCTTTCTTCATGACTTATACATGTTCCTATGACTATGAGATTATGCAACTCCCAAATACCGTAGGAACACTTTGTGTACTACCAAACGTCACAACGTAACTGGGTGATTATAAAGGTGATCTACAGGTGTCTTAGATGGTACTTGTTGAGTTGGTATAGATCGAGATTAGGATTTGTCACTCTGATTGTCGGAGAGGTATCTCTGGGCCCTCTCGGTAATGCACATCACTATAAGCCTTGCAAGCAATGTGACTAATGAGTTAGTTGCAGGATGATGCATTACAGAACGAGTAGAGAGACTTGCCGGTAATGAGATTGAACTAGGTATTGCGACAGTGACGATCGAATCTCGGGCAAGTAACATACCGACGACAAAGGAACAAAGTATGTTGTTATGCGGTTCGACCGATAAAGAACTTCGTAGAATATGTAGGAGCCAATATGGACATCCAGGTTCCGCTATTGGTTATTGACCAGAGAGGGGTCTCGGTCATGTCTATATAGTTCTCGAACCCGTAGGGTCCGCACGCTTAACATTCGTTGACGATATAGTATTACATGAGTTATGTATGTTGGTCACTGAATGTTGTTCGGAGTCCCGGATGAGATCACGGACATGACGAGGAACTCCAGAATGGTCCGGAGATAAAGTTTTATATATGGGATAATAGTGTTTGGTCTCCGGAAGGGGTTCCGGATGTTTCCCAAAATGTTTGGGTATGAGAACACGTTATTTGGGCCAAATGGGAAAGCCCATGAGGCTTTTGGAAAGTACAAAAGGAAGTTTTGCGGAGACCAGAGGCTAGACGCCAGGAACCCTAGCGTCTAGCCCTGGAGTCCGTGTAGGACTCTTGCCTTTCGGGCAAAACCGACTTGGAGGAGGCTTTTACTCCAAGTTTCGACCCCAGGGCTCAACATATAAATCTAGGGGCAAGGCTAGCACCAAAGACACGTCAATAAACACCAAGCCGTGTGCCGTTAACCCTGTCCCCTCTAGTTTATCCTCCGTCATAGTTTTCGTAGTGCTTAGGCGAAGCCCTGCGGAGATTGTTCTTCACCAACACCGTCACCACGCCGTTGTGCTGCCGGAACTCATCTAATACTTCGCCCCTCTTGCTGGATCAACAAGGCGAGGGCGTCATCGACCTGAACGTGTGCTGAACGCGGAGGTGCCGTATGTTCGGTACTTGATCGGGACGGATCGTGAAGGTGTACAACGACATCAACTGCGTTGATAAACGCTTCCGCTTACGGTCTACGAGGGTACATAGACTACACTCTCCCCTCTTGTTGCTATGCATCACCATGATCTTGCATGTGCGTAGGAAATTTTTGAAATTACTACGTTCCCCAACAGTTTAGTATTCCTAGTATTTGTGTTAGAGTTTTTGTTAAAGTTAATTTTATGTTTATGTTTTTAGTTTAAGTTTTATTCTTGTTGCAAGTCTTGTCAGTTGAGAAACAAAAAGATTACTATGGCTCGTAATCTTGAGAGTTTTGCTACTCCCAGCGGCAACTTCATGTGCGAACCTATAACACAGCCTTAGGTAGTAGCCACTGAGTATGGGATTGAACCAAACTTAGTTTTCATGGTTCAACATGACCAATTTGGAGGATCTGTTTCTGAGGATGCCAGTATTCACTTACACAATTTCACTGAATTGTGCAACATGACACGCATAAAGGATTACGATCCTGACACTCTGAAATTGTGTCTATTTCCTTTCTCTTTGAGAGGAAAAGCTAAGGAATGCCGACGGTATCCTGGATTAGGGGGTACCAACCTAGTTGACCTACTGTCCGTGGGCCGAGCTTATGGTCCACCGATATCACAAGGAAGGAATTTGGAAGCCTCGAACCTTGGCGTGGTGAACATGGACCCTGCCAAAGACTTGATCTGTTTCTCAAGGATGGCTTTAGTTATCGGCGTGCTTATCCCCAGATGGCAACCAACCATATGTAACCCTAGATACCTCCAACATCTATATAAGCTCAAGGGTTTAGTCCGTAGAGGTTAGATTTATCATTACTCACCTTAGGGTTAGAATGCAACATACGATCTCGAGGTAGATCAAGCATGTACCCGACACATCATTATCAATATAATTGAAGCATGGCGTAGGGTTTTACCTCTTCGAGAGGGACCAAACCTAGGTAAATATTGTCCCCTTTGTCTCTCGTTACCCGTCGATCCGAGATCCACATCCTGGGGCCCCCTACCCGAGGTTTGCCGATTTTAGTATCGACATTGGCGCTTCCATTGAGAGCCTCACTGTGTGATCAGAAAAAGACTGAAACTACTACTCGAACTTGTTGTGTTTTTAGAGCATCTACAGACACAGACAACAAATCTAGCCCCTCAAACGACCGTGGAAGCGTCTGAGTGGACGGGCACATCCTCAGAAAGTGACCGTGAAATCCTCAAATTTCCTTGTATGCATCCGGACACCTCATAGTTCAATCATTAAAACCATACAAAGCATGGAAAAACACATCTACGTACTACGTAGATCAATTAAAACCTACATATAAAAATAAATAAAGCAATGCGACCTTTATTAGGTACCAAGCTCCTTGTAAACATCTTGTGTACCCTAGATTCTTCTATTTGCATATGTCTAGTTATAAACATGGCTATCAAGATATTATTTATACCACATGATTTAGAAATATTTATTAAGATATTTAACGGCACACACATACATATACACTATATTACTGTAAGATTCAAAAGTAAATTAAGGAAGACATGCAAATTTTATTTTCTAAATTTACATGATTAAGTGGGATTTATTAAAACATAGTTTAAGGCATATTGTACCACAAAATGTAAAGAAAATATAGTTTAATTTTATCACAATAATTAACTATAGCTCTATTTGATAAAAAAGGACTTCTGAACATGTATTAAAGTTTATTATAAATACTGATGGTGTGCTTAAATTGTATTAAAGGTTATCTTAGTACCAAGTACATAGCATATACACATCATCAACAAACTATTGAACCCACAGTAATATGTTGGAGACAATTGACTAGTAAAAATAAATAAAGCAGTGCGACCATTATTAGGTATCAAGTTCCTTGTAAACATCTTGTGTACCCCGGATTTTTCTATTTGCATACATCTAATTATAAACGTCGCTATCAATATAATACTTATACCACATGATTTAGAAGTATTTACTAAGATAGTTAATGATAGACACATACATAGAAACTAAATTATTATAAGATTCAAAAATAAATTAAGAAAGACATGCAATTTTTATTTTCTAAATTTACACATTTAAGTGGGATTTATTCAAATAAGGTCAAGGCATATTGTACCAAAAAAATGTAAAGAAAATATAGTTTAATTTCATCACAATAATTAGCTATGACCCTAATTAAAAAAGTGACTTATAAACATGTATCAAACTTTATTATAGATACAGATGGTGCGCGTGAATTCGCGGTAGTGTTGGTGTGTAGACGAGAGGGAGAGACGAGGGGACGGGAGATGACCAGAGGATAAAGAAGAGGCTCGAGAGGTTAAACTGCCTCAGAGGAGGCGACTATTTATAATATGCATCTAAACATGGTATCTCCCCATGCTTCGGATAAACAATCACCAAACGATAGGTCCAACGATATAACAGAAATAGTAACGATTCTCATCACTGTCAACAGGTGACAAATATTTATACCCCCTCCGACCTGAAAGAACTTTCTTTTGCCTGGATAACTTTTGTGATAATGTATTAGTGAAAAATGGCCCGGAGCGACTCGCGGCCGCCATTGGAGAGACTAATCTTTTGCATGACTCACAGAATAATGAAGAAAGGGATGTACAAGCTTAAGAACAAACACCCCAATGACGACATGTTGCAAGAATGGGTAAAGAACATGAATTAAATATTCTCCATGATAACTTGCAGCAAACAAATGGGGATGCCAAAGAACCATCTTGGATGAAGTGTGCCTAGAGGAAGGGAACACCAAGGAAAATGAAGAGGAGGAATGGATTGATTACCCACCCTCATCATCCACCCATGAGAGTAGCCTTTTGCATGCTCTTTATATGTTTTTTGATGAAGCAACTCTTGGAAAAGATATAACTTCCATGGATATTAAAGAACTACAGTTATTCGTAGACAAATGTATAGGTATGATGTGTTCTTTGTATCAAAGTCGTTGCTTATAATGTGGTTCTCACGAGCATGTTGACTTTCAGTGCACGAATGCTTATGACCAAGTGATAGCAAATTATAACAATAATATGACAGATGTCACCGAGGAACTCCTATGGTATGTAGTAAGCAAAAGTGCATGTATATTATTTGCTGAGGTGCAAGATGTTGCTCGAGCCCACAACAATGATGCCATAATTGAATGGATGTACAATAAAATGTATTGCATATACGAGTATTGTCAAGAGCATCATTTTGAACAAGAGGAAGAAGAGGAGGAGGAAGAAGAAGAAGAACACGAAGAAAATGAGTTCACAATAAATAAATTGCTTCGTACCCCCCCCCCCATTTATGCAAACCCTTTGAGATACCAGAATCAGAGTATGATAATTCTAGTTTGAATGAACTTGATGCTAATGAAGTCATCCTCCAAGTGAGGGGGATAATGATCATGAGTCACTAAGCATCTTATTTGAAGAGCCTAGTATTAGCTATAGTGACAAACTAGATGAAGGAAATTATCTTGATTTATCTACACTAATGTCCAACTATGATTCTTTGGACAATATTCTTATGTAGGGGAAACCTTTAGGGAGTGTTGAACGGTCCGCTCCACAAGAAGAATTTTATGAAGTGTTCCCTTGGAATGAAAGCCAAGGTACTATCATTAAATTTAATCACAAGTCTCTAGCCGTGGCCATGCAGAAAAATGAGGAGACATGTATACCCAGCTTGGTGCATCGGTTCTCGCTTGAGGGTGAGGACCTCTTCACATATATGATGCCGATGCACCGCAAGAGGGTACGACTTCGACCACACTTTGCTATGAGATGCTCCAAACAGTGGCCGGAGGCAAGTCCAACTACACACCGGGTCGATACCCCTTGGGATCCGGGCGGATTTATGGAGCATCGAAGCCTAGCTATATGGCCCTAAAGAAAGCGCTATCAGGAGGCATCCCGGAAGTAAGTAGGAGTCTTTACTAGTTTTGGTGTTTATAGTTTAGTCCGCATTCATATTTTTTGCATTGGCACTTTGAATGAATTCCTATAAAGTTGGTTTGGTTTAAGTCTTCACTAGGTGAAATTTTTCATCTGCTCAAAATTTTATACGTAGTACAATTGCACTGTTGGATCTTCTTAATATATGCCTAGTACAAGTGTTGGAGCTAACCCTGCAGGAACTTTTGAAGAAAAGGAAGCTCCAGACGAAATAGGGCAAAAGACATCATTCTATACAACCGCTCACGGTTGAATGTGCATTCGTATTGCGCGGGAGGCACCAACACACACAACCATAGGAATCAGACCTAACGACGGCATTTCATACGGGCCCATGCGCTCGTATGGGCGCTCGTATGACATTTGGGCAGAAAGTGACTAAAGATCCAGATTGCAAGACGGTGTTTTATACGAGCACGAGCACTCGTATGAGAGCTCTTTTGGTTGGTTACCAACATCATGTATCATGATAGATCAAAAGATGGCGGACCGTACGGCCGCAAGCAGTCGTACGAGCGCTCGTATGAAGGTCAAAAAATACTTATTTTGCTTATTTCTTTGAGCCAAGGTTAGTGGGTCATATTTTAACATCTGTTTGCACTTCAATGTTTATTATTTGCCTTTGAAGCCATCGAACCAATAAACTATGTAATTCTTCATGTTTTCTTTTATTCCTTATGCCCGGTTGGGTACACGGACTATGTTCATATAATGAACTGTGTTCTTTATTATTGTGTGTGTTATTTTCATAGTGGTTTGGACCTAGTGTGGTGACATGTACGGTATGGTGCCAGCCGTATGCAAATCCACACAAGCCGCTGGGACACTTCGATTCAACAAAGTCTTCAACTACAAGTGCCCGGTTCTACCGGACCATATCAAAAATGTTGATGAAGCGTAGGTCCATGTCCACTTTAAAAGAGAGGTTATTCACACCTCATCAGTAAAAAAATTTATTACCCTTGCTTATATTTAAGCTTTGGGAGGTAACCACTTTCCATACTCTCCTTTAATAATCTGCACTTTCTCTTTTCGTTTCATGATTTTCTTGAGAGGGGAAGTTATTTTTGCTTGTGTAGAGTTTTATGCAATGATCTTCATCTTATGAATACTATGCAATCATGTGTCCCACTATTTGTTATGCTTGCTTAAGTATGATTGCTCTGTATTTGTATAAGGGAATCACTTGCTCAAGTTAGGCCCCATATTGCCAAGTTAATTGTTTTTATGCACTTTGTTCAAGTTTTTGCTTAGCGTGGGAACAATCTTGTGATCCTCCGAAAGACATTGCCACAATCTCTACTTTAATAAAATGATGATGATAGTTGAATGAAAAGTTTGACACTTGTTAGAATTGTTTTTAACAGAAAAGGTTATGGAGTAGCTTAACCCCATAGTGTTTGATATAATAGACTCAATTGACCTTGTGAATAAAGTTGTATAGAGGAACGTAGTTGAGAAGTGATTGAAATTATGCCAAAATATGTGTTGCAATACAAGGTGCTTCAACTTCTCGCTGGTTCCATGGCCTTGTTGCTATATGCTGCTTTATGCCATATAAATGTGACTTTGTCACCTCTCTTGATGTTATGCTGAGAACTCCGCTGCCAATAAATGATCCACCAGAGTTTTGGCTCAGATTTTGGTTATAAGTTTGTTAACGTTCGTAGTGGCAACACTGCAGCAAATATCATTCGGCTTTTCTCTTGAGTGAGTGTGGTATGCTGTAATAAATGAGTACTAATCGCAAGAGCTCGAAAGAGACAACATACTGGTCCATAGTACTCAAACTTAGGCCACTGCGAACTCAAGCATCATCATTTCTTTGGCATGATCCCATCACTTGACAATAAAAGTTTTAGAAAACAATGATTGAAGTATGTGGCTGAGAGCCTTGAGTTGAGAATGTTAGTGGGAATGGATGAAAAACTCCATATCTTGACTTTTTGCCAACTTTCTGTGTTCAAGTTTGTTTAAAAAGAAAAGCAACAAAAAGAAATGAATAAGCTAATAAGTAAGAGGGTCCAAATATTTGTTTTCATGCTCGATTAAACTTTGACAAGGGGCATAGACATTTTTTCAAAGCTCTAGTGGTTTGGTTATCAGAATGTATACATGTCACCTAGTTTAGCATGTGATACCTTGTACAAATATGTTCTATCTTGCTTATAGCTTGCATAAAAGACAAGGATACGCCTTTGGGCAATATTGTGATTGATGAGCTAGATGGATAACTTTGGTTTATCAACCTTTTTGTTGGAGAATGAGCAAGCATTAATCTTGGGGATGTTGATGAGTGGATTTCATGCATATTTTTTAGAGTATATTCTAGTGCGAAAATCCCTCATATCATATCCATCTAGCACTTATTCATGTCTCCAATGCATAGTTTTTGGTATTTACTTGTTTTACAAATTTCATTGCACACTTTTAATTTTTATTTAGTTTTTATTAGTTTTCTTTGTTTTGTGGTCTTTGTAAGTGTGTTGACGTGTTCATGGACTTGGGACATCAAAAGAATCAAGCTAGATCAAACCGGAGAAGTTCCAGGCACCAGATCAAGGCCCTTTGGAGAGTTTGATTATTTTACATTTATCAAATGTCCAAAATGAAGATCGAAGGCCACAAACGCATTGGGATTTTTTCTGGCAATCCAACGAGCCTAAGAACGTCAAAATCGGAGTTCGTGTGAAGAAATGGCGACCAAAATACTAAGCAGCTCTCGAAGTCCAAAGTGAAAGATGGCCTTACATACGACTGGAGCAGCCCGTTTGAGCGGTCGTTTGAGCTCTAGACAACCACGAAAATTGGTCAGAACTTTCCAAATTTTGCTCCAATTTCATCCCTGTTTTTCCTATGAGATCCTTGACGACCAAGGCTTATATTAGACGTGGATTTGGCTCCCCTTGAGCCTTTGGATGAAATGGAGGAGGCTAGATCAACGGAGGAGACCTGAGGAGGACTCCTATATGAAGACCTCCAACCCTAGCTTCCGGCATACACCATCTCCATCCTCCACAAATCTCATCTACAGCCACCACACCTCCATTTCAGCAACTCCACCATAGAGAGAAGGGTCAAGACAAGGAAGAAGGGAGGGACGAGGCGCCCCCTACACCCGGCGCCGGCCGGAGGGCCGGTGCCCTCTCCATCGCCGCCACCACCATACTCCTCTCCATCTCCAACGTCATGTTGGCTTATAACTTATCTCAATCCTCTATGTACTCCATCTACATGTTTGAGCGGATTACTAGTTCTTGGGGAATAGGATGAACTCTGGTTTGTACTTGCACCGAATAATTTTGCGCGATATGAAATAAGGTTTTCATGTATTGTTAATGTTCTTCGTGATGTTGGGTGAATTCCACCATCCAACATTTGCCATTTGGACTCAAGGATATTACTATTGGATGAAGTAGAGAGTGGAGAAAGCAAGTGATAGCACAATCTCTAGGGAAATGGATCCTCTACCTATCCAGTCTCTACCAATTCGATATGGCACAAAGTCTACCGCGAGTAGACTGTGTTCTGCACCAGGCTCCACCCACAAATAACTACATGAAAAGTGGCTTCAGTATCCGTAGGGTGTGCGGGTAGTAATGATTCCGAACGCCTCGAGAACACCTTTTACTCAAGTATTGCCCCCTTATTTTATTCGTTGTTTTATTTATGTTTCTACTTTGCTTAGTTATTTGGACAAAGCCAGCCTTATTATTGTTCCATTAGCAACCGACGAATAGACTACTTCTAGATAATGGTTTGGGTGTGAACGTAGTCGCATGTGCGACGATGTAGCTGTGGGGTTGGTAGTGACCAGTGCAACCACCGCTCGCTGTGGGATCGCATACTCTACTTACCGCGAATTGCAATAGCCCTGTGCCTTGCAGGCAAGCAGTGCTCTCCCATCTAGTTCATATTTGTAATCATGCATCACACAAGGCATCTATTGTAAGACATATTGAAATCAATCAATCTCAAGATGTGTTCTTAAATGTTTTCTTCCCGTGATCTGATCTCCAAGTGTGATTATTTCGGTAAGATATGGGTTGAGGCATGAGCCCTCCAACCCGAGGTATTTGTTAAGGGGATCAATGGAAGACTTTGACATAACGTCCCGTATGTGTGAAATAAAATTGTTCCATGAAGATGTCTCTTGTCTTGTCTGTGATCTTCATCCTTGCAGGTACCCAGGGTCATGCAGATTGAGCACTAGTGAGGTTAGGAGCAAGGAGACTGTGAAGTGTTATACCGAACACCGGTGACAGTAAGGTTCAGTAGGGTGACATGGATCATATCCGTGGGGATAAATGAGGTGTAGTCATTAAATGCCCAAAGCTCTTATGTGATTTTATTATCTTAATTATCAAGGCAACCCCGCGTGATGGATAGGGCCTGCGGTAGGTGATACGTCTCCAACGTATCTATAATTTATGAAGTATTCATGCTATTATATTATCCATCTTGGATGTTTTATATGCATTTATATGCTATTTTATATGATTTTTGGGACTAACCTTTTAACCTAGAGCCCAGTGCTAGTTTTTGTTTTCCCCTTATTTTTGAGTTTTACAGAAAAGGAATAGTTGGCGGAGTCCAATTGGCGTGCCAATTTTTGGTGATTTTTTATGGACCAAAAGAAGCCCCTGGAGTGAAAGAGTTGGGCCAGAAGAGTCTTGGGATGCCCATGAGGGTGGGGGCGCGCCCACCCCCCTGGGCACGCCCCCTGCCTCGTGGACAGCCTGGAGACCCCCCTGATGCGAAACCGACGCCAAAAATTCCTATAAATACCCAAACCTCCAGAAAGAAACCTAGATCGGGAGTTCCACCGCTGCAGGCCTCTATAGCCACAAAAAACCAATCGGGACCTTGTTCCGGCACCCTGCCGGAGGGGGGAACCATCACCAGTGGCCATCTTCATCATCCCGACGCTCTCCATGACGAGGAGGGAGTAGTTCACCCTCGGGGCTGAGGGTATGTACCAACAGTTATGTGTTTGATCTCTCTCTCTCTCTCTCTCTCTCTCTCTCTCGTGTTCTTGATTCGGCACGATCTTGATGTATCGCGAGCTTTGCTATTATAGTTGGATCTTATGATGTTTCTCCCCCTCTACTCTCTTGTAATGGATTGAGTTTTCCCTTTGAAGTTATCTTATCGGATTGATCCGTTAAGGATTTGAGAACACTTGATGTATGTCTTGCATGTGCTTATCTGTGGTGACAATGGGATATCACGTGATCCACTTGATGTATGTTTTGTTGGAAATATGCCCTAGATGCAATAATAAAATGGTTATTATTATATTTCCTTGTTCATGGTAATTGTCTTTTATTCATGCTATAATTGTGTTATCCGGAAATCGTAATACATGTGTGAATACATAGACCACAACATGTCCCTAGTAAGCCTCTAGTTGACTAGCTCGTTTATCAATAGATGGTCATGGTTTCCTAACCATGGACATTGGATGTCATTGATAATGGGATCACATCATTGGGAGAATGATGTGATGGACGAGACCCAATCCTAAGCATAGCACAAGATCGTGTAGTTCGTTTGCTAGAGCTTTTCCAATGTCAAGTATCATTTCCTTAGACCATGAGATCGTGTAACTCCCGGATGCCGTAGGAGTGCTTTGGGTGTACCAGACGTCACAATGTAACTGGGTGGCTATAAAGGTATACTAAAGGTATCTCCGAAAGTGTCTGTTGGGTTGACACGGATCAAGACTGGGACTTGTCACTCCGTATGACGGAGAGGTATCTCTGGGCCCACTCGGTAATGCATCATCGTAATGAGCTCAATGTGACCAAGTGTTTGGTCACGGGATCATGCATTATGGTACGAGTAAAGTGACTTGCCGGTAATGAGATTGAATGAGGTATTGGGATACCGACGATCGAATCTCGAGCAAGTAACGTACCGATTGACAAAGGGAATTGTATATGGGATTACTTGAATCCTCGACATCGTGGTTCATCCGATGAGGTCATCGAGGAGCATGTGGGAGCCAACATGTGTATCCAGATCCCGCTGTTGGTTATTGGCCGGAGAGTCGTCTCGGTCATGTCTGCGTGTCTCCCGAACCCGTAGGGTCTACACACTTAAGGTTCGGTGACGCTAGGGTTGTAGAGATACTAGTATGCGGTAACCCGAAAGTTCTTAGGAGTCTTGGATGAGATCCCGGACGTCACGAGGAGTTCCAGAATGGTCCGGAGGTGAAGAATTATATATAGGAAGTCCAGTTTCGGCCGTCGGGAAAGTTTCGGGGGTCACCGGTATTGTACCGGGACCACCGGAAGGGTCCCGGGGGTCCATCGGGTGGGGCCACCTATCCCGGAGGGCCCCATGGGCTGAACTTGGGAAGGGAACCAGCCCCTGGTGGGCTGGTGCGCCCCTGGTGGGCTGGTGCGCCCCCATTGGGCCTCCCCTGCGCCTAGGGTTGGAAACCCTAGGGGTGGGGGGGCGCC